>SNQJ01S0020723.1:69272-89546 GCA_010110895.2 Picea sitchensis | reverse complement strand
TTTGCGGATTGGTCATAATGTAATTGTAAAAGGCAAAAGAAGAAGTCGGCCCCAGAATATATCAAGAGGCCTCGAAATATAATAAAGGTGGTTATAACCACCCAGTTGGAGAAGTCGGCCCTGCCAGTGAAGAGACACTTCACACGTGCTAGTCTTGTATAAATAAGGAGGCTAGCGCCTCACTTAGATATACAACTCACTTGCTCATTGAGAGACAAGTTTCAGAACTGCAGTTAGAGAAGAAGGAGAGAGAGTGGTGCATCTTTGGGAGAGGATCTTCTGTATTAGTTTGAGTTATCTCTTGGCATTGTATTGGCTATCTATAATAAGGAAGTTTTGCTGGGTTTTCTTCCCCTAGAGTGTTTCCCAGGATAAATGCTGTGTCTCTTGTGATTGTGTATTTCTCATTGATCTTGTATTATGCTATTGTTATCTATTGAAATGCAAAGAACTATAATAATGGCTTAAACATTAACAATGAGGAGGATGGACATCTTCCCTAACTCGAGCCAAGGATGTTATTGTCTGTATCTCTCCTAACATCGAAGGCCTCCGTAGTAAAGAAACTCTTGATAGATGATTAGTTGCAAGACTTGAAAGAGCTAGTAAGTGGTGTGTCTTGTTGTCTAGATAATGGATGCCACTGTTGAGGTATGGAGGTAGTCAATTGTCTGCTAATGTTGTGTAAACTGTTCTAAGATTAGGGATGACATCTCTGTAAGGGTCTCGTTGGCTAAACATGGATTGCCTCTTGGGGTCTCACAGATCTAGTTGTTGATTTGGTGTTGTTGGCTAGCTTCCTCTTAGTGCCTTTGTCTGCTAGGAGCACCCTAAAGAAAGATGTAATCACTCTGGTAGTGTTTCGTTGTGGGTGGTGGTGGCTGAAGGAGGTGAGGTCAAAGTCTAAGGGAATCCCTCATGAGCAAAACCAAGCGTTGTTGGGTCGGGTATTAGAAGGTTGAGAGGGAGTTCTGTGACTCCTTGAAAAGCCGATAATATTGAATAAGGACGTCATAATAAATGTGGTAGAAAAAGTTGAAGTGCTCCTTTGTCTCAGTCTTTTAAAGATGTTAGAATTGGTAGATCTTGTTTTCCCATGTGATATGATGTTTGTCTTCAACCCGAAGTTATTGTGAGACAACTTGAATTGGCTCAATAGGATCCTAAGAGCTGCATCTAGTGACAAAGGATGTAAGGTAGTTGAACAATGAGGTCATCCTTGAGATCCATGAAGTGCTTTGCAAAGAAGGCCATCATGGGATTTAGCGCTCCTAGAGTGGTGATATAAGTAAACTGAATGTATTTCTTGTAAATGTCGTCTTGAATAATCCTATTCAACCCCTGCTAAAATGATGGGAGTTGAGCAAAGACATCAAGGGAATATCTAAACCAGGGGAGGTGGTCCATCAAGATACTCACTGATTGTAGTAGGCACTAGGCCTTCACAAACCAAGAACGCACCCACTTGGGAGGATTGGTCGAGGAAATGGCCTCCAAGTAGTAGTATGCAAGATAAGGATAACGATCCCTACCGGAGGTCAAGTCAACAAAGCTTTGAACATGATGCAAAAGAGAAATCGACTCCAAAATGGTTTCACTCTAGATAGGGTGGGCTGCGATCTTCGCCTGAGTGATATGTCAGGGGATTGTACTCCTACTTTTGATAATATGGTCAAGCTTGAGGACGTAAACTCTCTCCATAATGTCCCAGTTTGACTCTAAGAGACTAGGTCCTGAAACCTTTGTGCTGTAAAGAACCATGGGCTTTATAATGCTGTCTGTTGCACCTCATATGGTATGAGGTTTCACTTGTGATTTTCATTACAATGGATGGGTTTGCAGGATGGTACATGTTATCACAGGATTTGTACTTGTGCAAAGCCCTCCACAAGATCCCAATCTTGTGTAGCAATTGGAAGTTTCTACCATTGTCACCTAAGTAGAGACTTCCCTCGTTTTAGTGATGGAAGAAGGTCCAACACAAGGGAGGCTTCCCTAGTGACCTCAAGGGATCAAATAACAATATTAGCCAAGCCTACAACCCCCTATCTGTTGGAATATCCATAAAATTAGTTTGTATGCTCGTTTCACCATAGGCGATGATGCACCATCGCCACCCAACCATAGACACCTACTCGTGCCTTCCCCCGAGCTTGTTGATGCTTTGGTAGCTGCGAGAGGTATAAACCTCTAGGACAATCTTTGTGCTTAGAGAAGAAGATTTTGGAAGCAAGAGAACCAATAAACAGATGTGGAAATACCCTAGAAGAGAAGTCGGCCCAAGGAGAAAAATAATAAAGAATTAGAAGGCTCTAGAAAGAGAAGTCGACCCCACATGAAAAGTCACTTGGACAGACTAGTATATAAAGAGGTAAAGGGCTACATCATTGACACACTCTCACTCACTCTGCAATCAAGGGCACAAGTTTAGAAGGTGCATTAGTTGTAGTAGTTCAACGAAGGGAAAAAGGAGGCGCAAGTCTGAGGAAGGTGACACAACAACTACAGTGGTGAAGTCTCTCCTTGCTCAATCTTCCTGGTATCTTTTTCTTGTGCGCTTCTTTTGGTAAAGGTACGCTATATTGGAATTGTGCTATTGCTGCAGCCGTGTTGGTATTTCTGGCTAGGGTTTATCTGATAGGACTTGTGTCGTGTACGAAATGTATCTAAGAAAAGGTTACTGTGCTCGGGGTTGGTAAGTGTAAGTGCCTATGGTTGGGTGACGAACGAGCATACCAAAATTTTAACATGGTATCAGAGTCGGTTTCCTTCAAAATAGTCTAACCACTGGAAGGAAGATCGTCAGTTTCCCCTATTATCAAGCTCGTTGAGAACTTACAAAACCACCAAGAAGGTCATCTAAGGAGGGTGCATCTTTCCCCAGGATCAGATCTCCAAAATTCAAAAGTTGGAAAATTAGGGTTTACTCATAAAACCCTAGGTCAGGACGTTTAGGCATTTAAAAGCTGAAGTTGGAGCAAATCCTTGAGGAAAGGAGGTCGCCTTGGCATAGTGCACTCTCTGGTAAGTTCAAAATTCATTTTTGCAAAGTTTCAATTTTTGTCATATTTCTAGATCTCGGGGCAGAATGACTTCCAACACTAAGCTTGATGAGAAGCTTGAGGATGCTGATAACTTCCGAGCATGGAAATATAGAGTGATGCTCATTCTAGAATTGAATGATCTAGAAGGCTTCATTGAAGAAGAAGTTCAAGAGCCAGAGGGAGATGAGGCTAAAGCAAAGCAGAAGAACCTGGTTAAAGCAATGAGGATTATTGCAAATTCTATCAAGGATCACTTGATCCCTCATGTCTCATGATTGAAGACTCCAAAGCAGATGTTTGATGCTTTGTCTCGACTATATGAAGGGAAGAACATCAACCGGAAGATGAGATTGAGTACATAGCTCAAGAATGTGAAGATGCAGAATTCAGAAAGCATTCAATCCTACTTCACGAGGGTATCTCAAATCAAAGAACAACTTGAAGCCATTGGAGACACAGTTGAAGAAGTTGAGCTAGTAATGACTACATTGAATGGTCTCCCAAAGTCTTGGGAATCATTTATTCAGGGAATCTGTTCTAGAAGAAAACTAACAAAGTTCAACAGGCTATGGGAAGATTGCACTCAAGAAGAAAGAGATTGGCAGCAAGAGAAGAAAAAATGGGTGATGATGAAAATCAAGCACTAGCAACGCATACAAGAAAAGGAAAGAGCAGAAAAGAGGATCATCCACACAAGAAGTTTCAAAAGACACAAAAGACTCAAAAGGATTATTCAAGTTACAAATGCTACAACTGTCAGAAGATGGGACACATTGCTAGAAACTGTCCTCACATAAAAGATCAGATCAGAAAAGGAAAGTATAAAAGACATCATGCTCATGCTGCAAAAGACGATGAACCTGTTCAGAAGAAAGCAAAAGAAGATGATTCAAGTGAAGAATATGTATTGATATCAACTCTTACAGGGATAATCACTCATGGAAGTGACACATGGCTTATTGATAGTGGTGCCTCTAAGCACGTGACCGGTTACAAGGATTCTCTTTCAAAATTGGTTAAGAAGGATTCACCTCATAAGGTGAAGCTCGGTGATGACTATCAATATCCCATTAAAGGGGTAGGAGAAGCCTCCTACAGGTTGGATTCTGGAAAGCCTATGAAGATGAAAGATGTTTTGTATGTACCTAGTTTGAAGAAGAATCTCCTTTCTATGTCAGCATTGGATGAAAAAGGATTCAAAGTTGCTTTCATTGATGGTGAAGTTCTTATGTGGTCAAAAGGAAAGTCTATTGATGATGCTATTGTGATTGGTGTTAAAGAAGGAGGTCTATACAAATTAAAGGGACACTCAGATTCAACATTAGTTCACAGTATAGTAAATCCGAGTGAGCTATGGCATAGAAGACTTGCTCACATACATTACAAAGCATTACTGATCGTGAGCAAGATGGTGACATGTTTGCCAGAGATTCAGGTGAATCATGATGGTATATGCAAGGGATGTGCATGAGGCAAGAACGTGAAGAGCCCATTTCCAAGCAATGAAAGCAAAGCCAAAGGAGTTTTGGACATCGTGCACTCAGACGTGTGTGGACCGATGACAACCACTTCACTTAGCGGGTATGTATATTATGTTTCATTTATTGATGATTTCTCATGCAAAACTTGGATTTATTTCTTGAGAACAAAAAGCAAAGTATTCAACAAGTACAAGGAATTCAAAGCCCTTGTAGAAAATCTTTCTGAAAATAAGATAAAGATCTTGAGGTCAGATAATGGAGGAGAGTTCACATCGGATGAATTCAAAGCATTCTGCAGAGAAGTTGGGATTAAGAGGGAGCTCGCTATTCCGTACAATCCTCACCAGAATGGTGTGGTAGAAATAAAGAACCAGACGATAATGGAAGAAGTAAAGGATATGATTCATGATCAAGATTTACCGATGCATCTATGGGAAGAAGCAATCGAGACCGTTATATATGTGCAGAACAAAAGTCCTCACCGTATACTTGGGAACAAGACACTAGAAGAAATGTTTACAGGAGAAAAGCCAGAGGATAGCCACCTGAGGATATTTGGCTGTCCAGTATATGTGCATGTTCCTAAGGATAAGAGATCGAAGTTGGATCCTTCAGGCAAGAAGGGTATATTTGTTGGATATAGTGAGACATCGAAGGCATATAGAGTCTACATCCCTGGTCACAGGAAGATTGAGACTAGCAAAGATGTTATCTTCGATGAGGATGCAACCTTCAGTAGATCAAGGCAGAATCACACAGATGAGGTCCATGATTAGGAGCCTGAAGCTCCTAGAGTTGTAGATATAGATACAGGTAATGACGTTGTACTAGAAGAGTATGTTCCAGAAGATCATGATATGGAAAAACCACA
Organism: Picea sitchensis; assembly: GCA_010110895.2. NCBI lineage: Eukaryota > Viridiplantae > Streptophyta > Pinopsida > Pinales > Pinaceae > Picea > Picea sitchensis. The sequence continues at coordinate 84,150 of SNQJ01S0020723.1, read as the reverse complement.
GAGACCTGCAGATCCACCCTGAGAGATGATTACAAATAAGAGAAGACAAGCTCGGGCTCGGGAGATTATTCAGGATGCAGAGAAATATGGTGCTCCAGACGAAACTTTTAGAGAAAGTAAGAAACTGTGACCATACTCTAGTTACATGGCATTGCTAAGTGATATCATTGATGCAGAGCCTACCTGTTATGAAGAGGCTGCAAAGAAGAAAGTATGGAAGGATGTCATGATTAAGGAGTACCAGTCCATTATGAAGAATGATGTTTGGGATGTGGTTTTGAGACCAAATGAGAAGATAATTGTGAGTTCAAAATGGATCTACAAGACAAAACATTTAACTGATGGCAGTATCGAGAAATATAAGGAAAGGTTTGTGGCCCTTGGTTTCTCCCAGAAAGAAGGAATAGATTATGAGGAGACATTTGTTCCGGTGTCAAGATACACTTCGATTAGAGTTATACTTGCTATAGTTCCAGTAATGAAATGGAAGGTACACCAGATGGACGTGAAGACAACTTTTTTGAACGGTGTAGTAGAAGACGAAGTGTATGTGGAGCAGCCACAAGGTTTCAAGACACATGATAGACAGACACATGTGTGCAGGTTGAAGAAAGCCTTGTGTGGATTGAAGCAAGCATTCAAGGCATGGTACGGTAGAATTGACAGTTTTTTGATGAGCTCGGGCTTTACCAAGAGTAAAGCAGATTCTAACCTTTACTACAAGGTTGTGGATGGTGGACTAGTGATATTGTTGTTATATGTGGATGACTTGTTTCTAATAGGAGACGAGAAGCTCATCGCTGAGAGTAAGAGGAAGCTTGCTACAAAGTTCGAGATGAAAGCCCTGGGTATGATGCATTATTTCTTAGGTCCAGAGGTATTGTAGAAACCGGATGAGATTTTCCTTAACTAAGGAAAATATATTGTAGAAATCCTGAAGAGATTCAGAATGATGGATTGTAAAGCCATGCCAACACCGATGGTGACAAACTTGAAGTTATTGAGTGATACATCTTCAGAGACAGTGGATGCCACGATGTATAGACAGATGATTAGTTCGTTGATGTATTTGATGAACACAAGGCCAGATATATGTTTTGCGGTGAACACATTGAGTCAGTATATGGTTGGACCGAGACGTGTTCACTTGATGGCGGAAAAACACGTATTGATGTACTTGAAAGGTACAGTTGACTATGGACTCAGATATGTTTCGAACTGTGAGATAAGACTGCATGGCTATGTTGATTTAGATTGGGCCGGTATTGTCGCAGATTGAAAGAGTACTTCAGGATGCTGCTTTACTTTGGGATCATCTATGGTCTCGTGGCTCAGCAAGAAGTAGACTAGTGTGGCACTCAGCACGGCCGAGGAAGAATGCATAGCAACATGTTCAGCTAGTTGCAAAGCTGTGTGGGTTCAGAAGTTACTTGCAACGCTGTTTGATCTCGAGTTGGAAGTGACTTGTATCTTCTGTGACAACCAGAGTTGCATAAAGTTGTTAGAGAACCTCGTGTTTCATGACAAGTCAAAGCATATCGAGATCAAGTACCATTATATCCGAGACATGGTACAAAAGGGAGCAGTGAAGCTCCAGTATGTTGCTACAGACGAGCAGATAGCCGATGTGTTGACCAAGCCTCTGTCGAAGATAAAGTTTGAGTATTTTAAGGACAAGCTTGGCGTGGTCCAGAAGGTCTTCCCTCGTAAGAGGGAGTGATGAGTTACATATGCGATTGCAGGGGTAGAAGTATGCAGAGTGTGGCAGCAGTGGGTAGTCATTCACGGGCACATTACTAACTGTGGCACTAGTCAACATGACCTCCCACAGGGTCAACAGTGTGTCGAGTCTTCGGGGCTGGAAATTTCCTAGCTTTCCAAGATGGAGGGCCAATGATGAGTATGGTTGGAGGCGTTTCCTAGCCTCGACCTAATTCTGTGGTTAGATGCCTGGTCACTGTGGCTGGATGCCAGGTCTGCCAACAAGAAGTGCTAGCTTCAGGGCAAGTTTTCCAGATTCTGTGTGAGCTGGACATATGTGATAGTTGCCTAGTTTTGTGTGAGCTAGTTGCCTATTCTGTGTGAGCTAGATGAAGTCCCGTAATGACATAAGGTCCGAAAGGACGACGAGGATGTGCCCACTAGAGAGATACTACATATGATGATGAGGCTCCCAGATGCATGATAGTGAAGATAGCCTGTGTGGCTATGATGATGATACTTTTGACATGATCTGTGAGATCACGGGATAGCCTGTGTGGCTATGATGATGCTACATGTAGACTGGTCTGCAGGACCATGTGATTGGCTCCCACACTAGGGATAATACCCTTCACTATCAAAATGCAATCAACTACAGGTTAATGATTAAATCAAATAAGGAACAACTTACCTTAGTCTACAATCATGCTCAATCTTGCATTTGGTTAGAGGAAGTAATCCTCATTTCTCATGTCTTCATCTTTTTGAGGTGGGTCTGGATCAATGTCAGCAGTGGAAGCACATTGTCTTCCTTTCTTTCTGGTAGGACAATTTCTCTCAAAGTGTCCATACTTGTCACATCTGAAGCACTGGATCTTTGACATGTCTCTTCTCTGATCATGACTTGAAGCTGATGAAGTCTTCTCATTTTTGAATGTTTGCCTGAAGTTTCTTTTAAATCTTCCTCCTTTCTTTGTATGAAGTGCAAGAGCATGATTGTCATCATGAGGGGAGTCTGCCACTCCTCTAGCTCTAAGTTTGATTTCTTCTTGGGTATAATCTGTCCACAGACGATCAAAAGTAGGTAGTTTTTCTCTTCCACTGATACTTTGAAGAAATGGTTCCCAATGTTTTGAAAGATTATTGAGAGTGGTCAAAACAAGTTCTATGTAAGATATGATTTCTCCAATGGCACCTAGCTGATCTTTGGTTTCTGACATCTTCATAAAGAAGTTTGCAACGGTGTCACCTTTTGTCATCTTGATATTTTGAAGCTAGCCCTTCAATGAAAGAGCTATGCGGGTGTTGTCACTCTCAAACGTATTCTTTAATGCTTCATACATTTCATAAGCTGTCTTCAGGATTGCAATACAAGGCAGGAGATGATCTCTTACTGAGTAGATCATAATCTTCCTTGCCTTGACGTCTTCTTCCTTCCTTTCTTCCTTCTCTTCATCGATAGCCGTCTCTGGTAAAGCCTTTTGTATTGTCCACAATAGATCTTCCTCTTCTAGAGTGATCTGAAGTCTTGACTTCCAGGAGTCGAAGTTGCTTGATCCATCAAGCCTATCTTCCACCAAGGTTCTGTTCTTCATATTTTTAGATTCTTCACAAACCCTTGCCAGCAGGGCTAGAAAGCCTAATGGCTAGGCTAGCAAACTTAGGTTTTGTTGGGCTCATGACTGCCAACAATAAGCCTTGAAAGTCAGAAGAACACTGGTGAGCTGAAGAGCTCCTTCAATGAGCTGTAGGAACCCTAAATAATAAATTTTTGCAGAAAATTGCGAAACCCTAGGGCCAAAAATCCATAATTCTCGGAACTACAATCTGAAGCATGCTGGAGGTGCACAGAAGGAGGCCATACACTCTTGTCCAATTTTCAGCCCCAACGTGCAAGTGTGAAGTGCTGAAACACCCAAAAGAAGAGGGTTGTACAGATTTTCTGGAAACCCTAGGAGGGCCGTACGGTTTTGCAAAAGTGAGAGGATGACAGGTAGATGCTTGTGCAATGGGTTCTTCAAGACCTAAGCTCTGATACCATGTTGAATTTTCACTATGCTAGGCTCAAGCATGAGGTCTATTTCAATTTTAGCATTTACTTGAACCATTGACAAATGCAGCTACACCATTAACAATTGCTGCAATAACCAAGATCACAAGAAGAGATACCATGCACAAGAACACAAGAAATATCCTGGGAAACCCTTCTCAACAAGGGAAGAAAACCCAACAATCGTTCGCTATATTCTCAAGAGAAAGACCTCCCACACCAAAGACCTAGCACACAAAAGGGTGCTCTCAAAAACTAAGAAGGCTATTGCCCAAGAGAGGTGAGCACTTTAGCCCTAGAATATGTAGTTGCTGAAATTTTCAAAATCACATGTGTGTTGTGTTTCCTCAATGGGGAAATCACCTTTATTTATACTAGACTGGACACATCAAAAGTGGTGTCTATTGGCACAACAGGGCCGATCTCAATAACTCAGAATATAATTAATAATTACCATATTCATTATCTTTTACATTAATTATCTTTCAGTTTATGGAGGGGCCGACCTATACCCTTTACATCACAATTAGGGTTACAAGTAAATCTAACTCTTAGACAATATAGCAAGGGATCTCACACACCCACTAGTGCTCATCCACTAGGGGTACATCCACCTGTGCTGAGCCACAGGGACGTCCAACTCAACAGATCTCTATCTCACTGAGTCTCATAGGAGAATCATCTGGAGTACCACATCGTCTCAACTCTATACACAGAGGAGAACAATACACCCATCACATGGACACCTTCACCCCTCATAGGGGTACACATCGTTTTATCTCAAACGACACACCCATCTCATGGGCATCCTCCCCACACAGGGGCACACAACGTCACATCTTAGTCTCAGAGAGGAACGACACACCGATTTCATGGGAATCCTTCCCACACAAGGGCACACAACGTTCCATCTCAGTCTCAGAGAGGAACGACACACCCATCTCATGGGCACACCCAACTCATGGGCTCTCCCACAGGCAGACTCACTCAGTCTGTGTCCTGGAGGATGTCTCACGAAGCTGTAATCATGAACAGATATTACCCCTAGTTTAAGTCATGCATGCTTGAAATACAGTTTTTAGACTCAACTGCTAAGAATAAGGCCTTCATTTTTTAACTAAAGTTAATTACAAAATAGAATTTACTTTTGAAAAATATCTCGAACTACTTCTCGCACATTCACACAGAACCTGTTTGGAAGTTCTTGTTTGAGCTATAATTCTCAACAGGTATGTGGGGTATCAAGGACATACCTTTGCCAAGCTTTATGGAGTGGTCTTCAACATGTGGTTTTCTGGGCATTTCTAAGGAGGTAAACTTAGATACAAAAGACGAGCAGGTTTTAGAACAAACTACTAGATTGTGATGACATCTTTATAGTTCGGTCTATTATTGAAGGGGCCAGGAAACAATCCTCGAAAGAATTTAGTTGTTTTGTTGACTTCCAGAAGGCCTTCAATTCTATGTTAAGACACTCTTTGTTTTGGAGTTCACTGTAATGTTCCCAAACAGATTAGCTTGGAACATTGAGGTTTATGTATTTTCTGGTTGTGGTATTTTGTCAAACACTTTGCAGATTTTAGTGTTCAAGAGTTGCATTGGGGTTACAGTGATAGTTTTATTGTGTTTTTGCAGCAAGTAAATGGTGTAGATATAGCAATGGCATATAATCAACATGAATCAATACAAGTAACACAAGAAATAGCCACAAATACCTCAGATCTGATTTTATTTAGATATATAGCTGACCTCATACAAAATGGAGCAGATCTGGAATACATAGAATATAATAGTGTGTGGCTGATGATGCCCCCAAGATACAATAGAGAGATGAAGATATAGGCTTCCAAAATCCTTCCCAAACTGAACACCAAAGATCTAGAAGACCCAATTCATCCCTAGCTGAGATGTGATGTCTTCTCTAGCACATTGCGTCCCTCACTGGTTGTAGGAAGCCAAGAAATCGGCATCCAAGGATATGGCTTTTGAATCACTGAAACCAGCTGCTAATAGATAGATCAGGGAATAGAAAAACCCTCTGATGAATCTCCTAATTGTTGGGTGAGATCTCACCCTCCAAAACACTAGATCCAAGATGAAGAATGCGCCCTCCTGAAGAGAAATGCGCCCCACTGGTAGATAGACTGAAATGGCTGAAGAATACCCTCCAACACTAATGCAAAGAGGTGCCCTGGGGATAACTAATACCTCTGAAGTGAGATCTCTCTCAGATCTGATGTCAACAAACCTCCACAAACTCCTCACTCAAGAAAGTGTGCCCTAGCTTTGCATAAACCCACTAGAAATGCGCCCTGCTTCGTCAACTTCTCCTGTAACTGAATAGTAGCTATTGTAGAATGGTGAGGGAGGGATCTTTCACCTCCGTGACCAAGCTTGGATCAGGAAAGGTGGAATCTTTCACCACCGAGCTGATCTCTAGTGTTTGTTCAGTCAAAACCCTCAAGACTCCCAAGTATCATGGGCTCTCTAGCAAGAAGCCAGGCATCAAAAAGATAATGAACATAATGAGAGGATAGAGGCCCCTATCTCTCTTTTATCCACCTTGTTCACCTTTACCCTCCAAGTGACTTTTACTTTATTTTTATTATTCTTTAATTAAATTACTTTATTAATTAATTGGCCTTTTTGCCTCTAAGAAGTGATTTATTCGTCCCTATGGCTTCTCCGTCCATTGAAAGTCACTTCTCATCATCTAATCTTGTAGTGCTCTTCCTCTTGATATCGATGAGCTATTACACTAAGAGGTTTCTCCAAGTATTATGCCCAAAATGACCTTCGTAGTGAAATTAATTAAAATATGACCCATAATAACTCAAAATTATGAAATTTGTTGGAATGCAACGAAACCGAAGCCAAGCTGTGCGAAATGGATCCCTGTGATGAAATATGATGAATGATGCAAGTCGGGCCCAATAAAACCCCTCAATATCTCCTGAACTCATTGTCACCCCCATTTGGCTACTCTGGTAAGCATAACACTCTGTAACATAATATTGTCCAAAAATGGGGACATTACATTCACAGGGGATTGGCATCCCTGAGCCTCTTATTGTTGCTATAATGAGGCTCTCTAAGGATTTTATTGGTTGGTTTTGTACAACTTCGATACTTTCCGACTTCATCAAGAATGCCATTGGGGTTAAGTAGGGATGCCCCCTCTCACTGACTTCAATTGGGATCTTTGTTGATGAGCTGGAGGAGTACATTTGGGAGAACACATGTAGGAATGATGATTACCCCTTAGACCATGTCATGAATCCATTACTCTCATTTGCAGAGGATGTAGTCCTCTTAATGTCCTCCAAGGGCCTACAAGGGCATGTAAATGCCCTCCCATTTTTGTAATGGAAGACAGCTGATTTGTGCCAGTTTCATACTGGAAACTTGATTAATAACAGTTCCACTAGTTTTAGCTTACTGATCATAAAGGAAGCCTTTTATTCCTACACAATTTTGGTTATTTATCCTAAATGTTTTGGTATGTTTTTTTAATTCTCTTTTAATAAAAGTAACTTGATACACTTCAAAACTTTATGGGATTGGTTTTGTTGTGAAATTCTTCTTCTAAAGTAATTTTCTATTCGGGGATATGTAAAAATTGTATTAGAACCAAATTACAGACCTGATAGAGGTTCAAATTTTCTTAGATTATGTTATTTGATAATGGTGGACTGATATATGCTCAAGCTTACGTATTTCCTTTGAATATAATTTGTGCTAGAGAAGTTGTATACTACAAGATTGGTCTTAGTTATAATTCAAGAAACTCTGTTGCTTCTGGCAGGCCCGTGCAGAAGATGAGAGCTTACGTTTTGTACTCTCTGATCAGGCAATAAATTTTCTAGCAAAGGCAATACCTACTACTCCAAAAAGGATTTATAGTACAATTTCTGCAGCTGATTCTATGGTGCAGTCTGTGGCTGAGCCTTCTTTCATGACACCAGTTCCTTCACCATCTCCTGTGGTATATATGCACATTAATGATTTATGCAACCTCCTTAAAGAGGACTTTGTCAAGAAGAACGGTAGTTTGCAAGAAAATGTTGCACGTGTGGAAATTAAACAAGGTAATTATTGTGGAAACCTTCAAGTTGAAAACTGGGAGGAGCATGCAGCAGGAAAATCTTCTAGATTCAATTTGAGGAGGTTAATGTTCTCTGAGGCAAACCGAGGCAGAGTTTCAAAACGAGGCAGTAAGGAAGCTTCACGTGCACAGTTTGTGCGGAAATTTTCATGCAAGTCACCTGTTTATCACAATTGTAGGATCTATGCCAGTGATGGTCGTCTTCTCTGTTATTGTGATCAGAGAAAGCTTGATTGGTTGGACTTCCAACTCTTTTAATTCTATTTATTTACTGATTTAGTTTTTTGATTTGTTTAAGATAGTGAACCACGCACAATGGTTGACTGTTCTAGTAAATGTGTACCTTTTCTTCTTCAAGGTATATTCGTCGGGATTTGGCAGAACTTATAGAGGATGACCCTCCAGCTGTAAAACTTCTTTTTGAGCCCAAAGGTCGCCCAGAAGATGAAAATAATGAGTTCTACATTCAAAGCAAAAAAAACATGTGTGTTGGTTGCGGAGAGAGCAACCATTATTTACGCTACAGGATCATTCCGTCTTGCTATAGAATGCATTTTCCAGAACATTTAAAGAGCCACCGGTCACATGACATTGTTTTGCTTTGTGTTGACTGTCATGAAATTGCACATTCTGCTGCTGAGAAGTATAAGAGACAAGTTGCTGCTAAGTTTGGAATTCCTTTGTTTGCAAGAAAGGTAGTAGATTCTAGGAATAGTCAGGGAGGAGTCAATGGAGCCGAATTTGTTGCAGATGGTGGTGAAAGAGGTGTTTCTCCTTTGCAATTGAGAATTGCAGCAATGGCACTCTTACGGCATGGATCGACAATGCCAAAGGAACGACGTGAAGAGCTTGAATTGGTAAGCACCATATCCACTTTATTTTTTCTGACTTTTGTTTTTCTTGCATTATGAACTACTTTCTTTTCCAGTTGTACTGATCAGTTAACCACTAGTGGTTCTTGTTAATATCCTCATGCTAGAGCCCTGAGAGTCTTGGTTGTTCTCAAGACCCCTGGAACCTTATTTTATGACTGATTATTTCTCTAAGAGCAATGTAAGATTGACTTCAATCTGAATATCTTATTTGTTCCTCTTATGGTGTCTGGGATTATCATATACAAGGTACTCAGGTCATTATAATTTAGTTATCTCTTCTCGTTCTAAGTATTATGTATTTATTCATTATTATTTGAGATATCAGGGTGCCCTATGTTCATGGATATGATACACTATTACTTTTTCCTTATCCCAACCAGAAAAGATGAAAAAGGAGGAAGGCAATTATGTTCTCCCATATCAATATTGGTATTGACCTATTTAAATTCCTTAGAAGTTGTAGCATGTTAGCAAGGTGTGTCTGAATTTTTTTTTGAATGTTATGTCATCCCTGCCCAATAGTTATGTTTTTCCCTTGTGCATAAAGATAAACGTCTGAACTTGTTGTGTTCTTTGGTCTGCCTGAGTTTTGTGCTTCGGTGTAGTGTGTCCACATACAGTGTGCCATGTCTGCAAATTTTGCCACAATTGCTCATGTTGTTGGATGTCAGTATGGGTCTTAATGCTTGCCACATAATATTTTATGTTCATGAAATCTGGTGTTTGCAAATTTCAGTGTGCTTCTAAATCTCATGTACATTGTGCCTTCCTAGCACATTCTGGTCATCAGTATTTTTGTTCTAGAGTGATATGCTTTGGAATGATAGTCTAGAAGGACATTTGAAAAAGAGAACGTTATAGTTATTGGGCAAGGTCTTTGTTATATTGTTTCTGGGTCACTGTTCACCCCGTTGACATCTATGCATGCCACTCACACGTATCTTGCTATGCATTCTTTTGAGTTTTAACTTTTTCTGTCCAGTTTTCTGGATGTATATCATGTCTTTGTAGGTTGTGACTTGCGATATTCTCCAGGCACAGTGTCTAAAACCGAAACGTTATCTGTTGTAATTTGATGTATTTTTTATTATTCAACAATGAAAGATGAGATGAATTTAGAAAGACAAAAGAAAAAAACAATATGAGCTAGTAAACAATGTTCAATACTCCCATGGAAGTTGAAGTACTAGCAAATATATCAAGGTTGAAGAAGATGTATTAATGAGGCACAGAACATCTTTTCATAGGCTGTTCAGGTGTTTGAGTTAGATTGGGAATGAGCTAGGTTATGTATGATAGAAACCAATTGACTGAGTTGACTCGAGTGGACCTTTCATTGGTTGTCCTTGGAACATTCTTTGAGGTGTTCAAACTGGATGGATAGTAGTTTCTTTTGGTGTTACATTAAGGCAAATTTCAGAAATGCGTTATGATTGAACATATTATTAAAAAAATAAGAACTTTATTTGTGGATATTCATTGTAAATGCATTGCTGCTAGAATATTTTTATTCTTCCAACTCTTTATTGGTGTCACGGAGATGTTCCAACATGATTGATTCCTCATATCAACTCTCATGATTCAATGCAACGTTCAAGGTATTTTGTCATTGTTTTCATACCTCTTTGAAGCCTATGGCCAGCATGAAAGGAATACTTGATTTCTTCCACAATTTTGATTATAATATTCCAGAATCCAAAAAGTGTTTTTTTCCTTTCGCTTCGGAGTCCAGAGTACTTTTACCATTTTCAAGCAGTTTATGGTCAAGTGGTAAATCAGGTGAACTTTCTTTAGAGAGAGCCAGGTTTAGTTGTCCCAAAGAACATGTTGCCTGTTAATACAACCAAGTTGTGGAAAAGTCCAGGTGCATGTCTGTAAGGTTCCCAACCAAATCTGATGTAAAAATCAGATCTATGTGGTTGAGGAATTGTAAAATTTCAGACCCCAACCTAGTTTCAGTCTCGCTGATTTTTCAGCCAATGTTTAATGCCCAAACCCAGTTTTATAACAGCAAATAAAACTCAGCAGAAAAATAATTTCAGAACTGAAACATGAGGATTCTGAACTTCGTTTATAACGCAGAAATAAAATATCAGTAGCATATAAAACTCGGAAAATTATAGACGTGAAGATTTTCGGTCTAACATCGACCCTGGAAAAACCCACAAGGGGAAAATCAGTGAGAGAGGGAGATTTTTTATTATTTAGGAGCTTCAGAGAAATTCTGTTACAGCATGTTCATCTTCAGAAATTTAATGACAAACTTATCTCGATAACCGTGCCAAGTCTTCACACAGGAAAATGAGCGAAACTCCACAAACTCTTTCCAAAATTTTCTGTAATTAATTACAGGTCTGCTCCTTGATTTCTGTGCCTCCAAAATGCTGTACGGTCACCTCGAAATTCGTGCCAACAGTCTCAGCCCAAAAAAGTGCAATAAATGTTGTACGACCGCCTTGGGAAACATGTCGAAACTTCCAGAAAATAGCACAGCGCCTTAACCTCGATTTCTATGCCTGAATAACAGTCGTACGGACTATACGAAATCCATATAGTACGGACTATACTTTCTGCCTCGGTTTCTGTGCCCTTTTTTTTTTTCTGCTGTACGGAATTCAAAAATCTGTATAGTACGGCCTCTTTGCTCGGACTGTACCTTGCCTCGATTTTTGTGCTAGTATTCTGCCTTGAAATGCGTGCCCTAGCTCTCAGAAAATGGCTTCTTTCTTGCTGCTTGAAAATGCGCTCTCTCTTGCTCTCTCAACAATGAATCAACAACCCAACAATGGGTGCGCCCTCCAACCCTAATCGACCTCATGAGGTAGGTGAGGAGTTTCTTAATCCAATGGCTGAGATTATATTAGATGAGTGGTTGAGATTGAGTGTCTCTTCACTCACCCTCACTAAAGTCATAAAGTCACCTTTTAATTTGCATCTCACAAATTAAATGACTAGGGCCCACATTAGACACTTTCTCACCCCTTAGGCGCCTAGGGATGAGAAACACTTGCCTAGGTACTTTTTAATTAAAATTTTAACTAGAATTTCGTCAAACACTTGGCATACAAGCTCGCAACTCCCTTGAAATCTCTTCAATACTTGCTGTCCCAATTAACTCAAGTTTAAGGGATGAAGTTTCTGTCAAAAACATCACATGCAACACCTAAAACACTTCCGAATGAGTGGCTGTTCTGAATTTGTGTTTGCTGTTATGTTTATTTACAGTTGGTTGGTTGAAGTGTTTTGTCAAACACTATGTGTGTAATGGCTGTAGCATTCATTTAAGTGTATTTTCTGATGTGTTTGGCCCATATTTCATGTAATATATACGGAAAAGACATGCAATGATAACCAAATAAATCAGAAACTAATAGCTATTAGACACCATAAGATAGTACCTCAAATCCTTGCTTTATTTAATATGCACTTGGCTGTCCAACAAACAATAACTTCCAGATCTGAATTGTATTTTCTAGAACTGATATATGGCTGGAAAATACATACAAAACGCAGCCAAAGAAAGACAAAGAGTCCCCCAATATAATTCCTCTAACAATTGCTCCAAAAATATGTAATTTCTTCAACAAAGGATGGCCCCAATGACAAGATATGTGCCTTGCTTGGTCTGAATTCGTCCTGGCTGAAGATGAGGCTCGATCCACCAATGAAATGGCCAATCTCCTCATATATAATTCGCCCAAGATGTATAGAACTTGATCCCAACAAGTAGAAACTGACACAACCCCAAAATATGAAGATTTCCACTGCCAAATGTGCCCCTCCAAGCAATATTTCGCCCTGCTTCACAAATGAATCACTGAAATGGATCTGAATTGAATAGAATGGTGAGGGAGGAATCTTTCACCTCCTTGACCAAGCTTGGATCAGGAAAGGTGGGATCTTTCATCACTGAGCTGATCTCTAGGGTTTGTTTAGTCAAAACCCTTAAAACCCCCAAGTATGATGGACTCTCTAGCAAGAAGCGAAAGATCAAAATGATAATCAACATAATGAGAGAATAGAGGCCCCTATCTCTCTTTTATCCCCCATGTTCACCTTTTCTCTCCAAGTGACTTTTACTTTATTTTATTATTCCTTAATTAAATCACTTTATTAATTAATTAACTATTTTACCTGTAAAAAGTGATTTATCCATCCTCATGGCTTCTCTGGCCACTAAAAGTCACTTCTCATCATCTTATCCTATAGTGCTCTTCCTCCCGATTCTGATGAGCTATTACACTAAGAGGTTTCTCCAAGTATTATGCCCAATATGACCTTCTTAGTGAATTTAATTAAAATATAACCCATAATAACTCAAAAGTACGGAAATCGTTGGATTGCAACAGAACCAAAGCCAAGTTGTGCGGAATAGATACCGATGATGAAATATGATGAATGATGCAAGTCGGGCCCAAAAAACCTCCAATATCTCCTGAACTCGCTGTCACCCCTATCTGGCTACTTTGGTAAGCATAACACTCTGTATTGTAATAATGTCAAAAAATGGGGACATTACAATGTCCTGGGTGAATTTGAAGGAATAGATTGTGGTGAACCAACCTGGTTCACAATGTAAATATGCAAAATACTTGGAATATAAAGATATCCACTGGGACAATAAATAATATATAAATGTGTATGAAAATAAATAAAATAGTATGAGATATGAGATGATTGATTACAATGATAATGAGGGCCATATATACCCAGGCATGGGTGCCCTTTCATTAATAGACGTGTCTTTTGGATAAGACATGTCTTTTCAATACGATGTATTAATTATTATTATTTAATGATTATTTATTTATATCTATATATTTTATATATTTATGTTCATTACATAGATATTACTCAGTTGGTTCACCTGACCAAAAAAATGAACTCTACCTTTGCCATTATTTGACAGTTAGTGTGAGCAACAGAAATCTATAAGCTCCTCATTGAAACGAAGATTGTATAAGCGTTGGTTGAGTGTAGACTTGGTGCAAAGAAGGTTAACAAACTCACTCCTGCTGTGAAACTGCAACCTCTCATTTCACAACTTTGTTAAAATTTCTGTTTTTTTATTCTATTTATCTATTCCATTCTCGTTTTGGTTGGAAATTCGATTTTTTCCATATATTTCATTTCATTCATACCCTTTTTTCTCGTTTTCCCTTTCTTTGTAATGCTCTCTGAAATATTTAATGTCTTCTTTGATACTATTAATTTTGAAATTTCAGCTTTGACCTCAAGTGGAGCTTATTTAGTAAACTAGGTTCAATAATTTGAGAAATGTTATGAACATAAAATATACATAAATAGATATTCATAACATAATTATAGTTAATAAATAATAATTATTAATAATGAAAGGTCATGTCTCAAAGGACATGACTATTGGTAAAGGGCACCCCTGCGTGGGTATATAAGCAGGNCTGGAGCATAGCTTGCAACCACCAGAAGAGAGGCAGTGTGGTCCATCAATAGTGTTGAGGAGTTGTGATCGATCAGTGCAGAGGGAGCCAGCGAGCATGTTGTTGTGGATGGAAGCAGAGTTAGCCGGAACAGTCACCAACCCATGGAGAGTCGAGAAGCAACCGTTGTATTGGAAGAATTGGTCAAGAGGTGTGGCAGCAACCACATGGAGCCGGTGTGTGACTGAGCAGCCGGCTGAGGCAGTAGAGGTGATGAATCCGGCAACAGAGTGTGAGTCGCCAAAGGAAGATATAGCCATCGACAGGCTGTGGGTCACGAGTGCCAAAGGAACAGTTGTGTGCAGCAGAGAACCGCAGTAGCCAGCTGGGAAACACACGTGGAGGTGCAGCGGCAGGTGTTGCAAATCTGTGGCAGAGGAAGCGACCACAGCAGTCGAGGGGGTCATGGGCTCGGTGGTTGCTGAAGTTGTTGCGCGTAATCAATTGATGTTGGAGCCATCACGTGGAGAGGTAAGGCTGCGCAAGCTGTGTGTTGTGGATTTTTGCGACCGAGAGCAAGTTGGTCGGTGGGCAGTGGAACAGGTCGATAGCAACGAGAGTCGTGGGTGCTGGGAGAGCAGTCATCGAGTTGCAAATCATGCGCGAAGAACAAACCGCCAGCAGTTGGGCGCTGAGAAGTGACAACCCGTGGAGCATTGGGTGCAAGGATCGAGCCGAGGAGAAGCCA
>SNQJ01S0020723.1:55497-69262 GCA_010110895.2 Picea sitchensis | reverse complement strand
AAAGGTCATGTCTCAAAGGACATGACTATTGGTAAAGGGCACCCCTGCGTGGGTATATAAGCAAGCCCTCATTCTCAATTGTAATCTATCTCATTATATCTATCTCATATATTATCTTATTATTCATTTATTATTTACAGTCCTATATGGATTACTTTGTTATATTCCAGATATTTTGGATTATTCTTGTGTGAGCGAACTTTGTTTGTCTCAAGAAACATTCAATTAAAAATGCAATGACATTATCTACTTATTACTTGTAGGTTGACATTGTTACCTTCTAACTCTGCACCTGTAAAATATTCAAGTTCAAGCAAGGTGAAATGAACAATGTTCATTTATTGCAGAATTATCCAACATAAGAAGGACAATAGACATAAATCTATATAGGACTTGTTACCTCTCCAAGAGGTACCCTAGAGTTTTTTTCACTTGGCTACACCATTGTAAGCTCGGGGATGCAATTTAAAGCCATGTAAACCATAGTGGATGATTTTTGTAGTGGACCTCCAGACTTAGTCCGATCATGATCAGTCCTCTTATGTCCCCATCTCACTATCTCTCGTCCTGGATAGGATTGGAGGTCGTGGCACGGATCTATTGGGACACATGATTGTGTGGAGCCACAGGTCTTATGTAGGGGTGGTTGCAGTTTGTATGGCCTAGTCCGGTCCATGTCATGCACACACTTGTATTCCCACATGGTTATTTCATATTGGCTCTGTAGGCATCCCTTGCCCATGGTGCACTATCATTTCTGTTCTCAACATGATAGTCTCACAAAGTTTTCATCAGTGCACGTTTTTTCATGTAGTGCATGTCTTTTCATGCAGTGGTCCCAGAGACAAAAATACAACATGGGATCAAAATGACTGGAAAGAGATTTTGAGCAAAACCCATGTTGCAAAATTGTGATTGACAAAGTATTAAGAGAGTTTTCAGCATTGCACATATTTTCATGCAGATACACCTTGGAGGATAAAATACAACATGGGTTCAAAATTAGCAGAAAAAGTCATGAGTAAAACCCATATCTCAGAATTTTGGTTGATGAAATATTGAGGGAGATAAGTCTCCCCAAAGGAAAATCTTCTTATTTTTTCTACAAAATCGTTGCGCACATTTTACAAGGTCAAATGGTGAAGGAGTGGAATGTTTTGAGGTATTCTAGCATTGGAATAATTTTGACAAGTCAAAAATTCTTTCTCCACATGCAAAATAATTAATTTTATTCAAAGATGCTCTATTTCCAAGAAAACTGGTTAATTTAACCACTAAATGACCAAATCATCCTCTTTGGGACAAATTGCAACTACTCATTAATTGATTTGACAAGTCAAACTAGTCGTTGGAAGGAAGAACAATCAATGTGGATAAAATATAGCCGTTATGCTCATTTCTCAAGGGGAAATTGTCCCTAAGTTTATTTCCTCCACCAAATCAATTGGTTAAGCATTCTAAAAATGGAATTTATCCCATTTTGACCATGGAGTGATGTAATACAAAAATATTATCATTGGTTTAGCCTCCAACTAATTGTGGATGTGCAAACCAAGAATATTATTTTTAATGAGGGAGTTAGAAACTAGCCATTATTAATTTTTCTATATAAGGCTAGTTACTCTCATTTTTTGTTTATGAAACTTTGTGAGATCATAATGCCATTTTACATAACTCAATTCTGTTGTGTCACTGTGGATAATTATGCTGTAATGTTTGCTCTTCCTGGTTTTGGATATTTGTAATTGTGCTTTGACAGGGGTTCTTTAGGAGACTTGTGGAATATAATCAATCAATCAATTGAGGGGCTACATAGTCACCTGGAAGAGAGGAAGATATGCCTTCGTCTCCTTACTTTCTTTGTGGGATCCAAGGATAATACACCCAAGTTGTTGGACCAACTTCTTTGGGAGTAGCTTCAACCAAGTGGTCTATTATCTTTTCGACCCAAGTTGATTGTTATCTTGGAGACCATCCTATAGAGGAGCTCTCCTAGCAATATTCAAGGAAGAACCTGTTGACCACCTATTTCGACTAAGGGTCGACGTTATATACTATGAAGATATGTACCTAGTGGTACAACTAGTTTGAAGACTGGTTGTACCAACATGGCAAATTTTTCCCCCGACATGTCTTTTTATGTTCTCGGAATGTTCGCTCCCCTGCGTGGGATAATAATGTAATATGCTAGCATGAGTCAATTTTTGTCTAGTTACCTAGGACTTTATCATTAGAGAAGTCCTTTCATGGAGTGTTTTTTTCCTCAGTTAATTAATCTTGCTTAACTGCAATTTTAATTATCCTTGAGTTTTTCACTCACATAAATCCTCCAAAGTGGTGAAAGGTGTTCTAATAATCGAGCCCAATGGATGACTAAGGTTTGGAAGTGTTGTAAATGACGATGCTAGACATCTCCTAGAGTCTTGCGAAATTTCGTTAAGTTTTGATAATTTTTTTTAAATAATTAAAATTTCCGCAAACTGAGAATTTTAAATTATTTTTGATGTAAAATGTAAAAATTTGGTCCTTGAGGATTTTGTGTTGGGGTATGAGTACTCAAATCAAATGGAAAATGATGACCTACACCCTTGCACCAAGTTTCATCTCATTTGGACAAGTTTTGCTAGGTCATTGTCCATGAAGAGTCCAAGTCAATCAAAAATCAACAAATAATTGGCTAAATTAAAATAGCTAAATTTTGTAAAATTGATTAAAGTCATGAGAGAGAGTGGGAAAATGATTCCTAATGTATTTCCTAAGTTGGGACAATGATTTTCCACTTAGAAGAGCCTCCCTTGCTAAGCCAACAATCACAAGTGGTGACTCCATAAGGAAAAGTGTGCCCCCACTTGCTCATGAACACATGGGAAAGTAAAAATTAAAGCAAGTGGGTGGCCAAAACCCAAAGTATATCCCCCTTTGACCCTAACTTCATGTTTAATGATTGGGAAAGATGTTTTCCCCCTTCCCCACTTACCCCTCAAACCCTAGACATTGCCTAAACCTTAAAACTGCGCCTCCCTTGAGGGGTCTCTCCTCTCTCCCAACTATAAAAGAGTGCTTACCCCTCCTCATTTATCATTTATTCTCATAGCAACTTTATTATGCCAAAATTTCTCCCATTCTTTTCTCTCTCTCTCCCATTCTCTCATTGTAAATCTTGCTACGAGTATTTGTAGCAACATTTTGTGAATAATAAAGGAAGCTTTAGATGATCTCTTGTGTGCATTGGGAGTCTTCTTGGTGCTCTTCATGGTATTCTTGTGAGATGATATCGTGCATTTCATTTGTTGTATTTTTTTTGTTTTCACTAGTTTAACTTGGAGACCCAAGCAAAGTATTTTGCTTGGGAATAATTGGTAGTAGTATTACTATTAGTTTTGTGGTAGTTTCTTTCAAGTTTGGAAAGTATTTTGCAAGCTTATTAGATGGTCTCACCTCCTTGTTGTCTTGTGTAGCAAAAATATACTTATTTGCAGGTCACTAAAGGATTGGAGGAGTGAATTTCAGATTTGGGAATTCACTCATTCAACCATCCAAAGTTTCTACTATTTTTCTCTTCTTGTTTCTACCCTTTCCTCTCATTTATAAGCAATTTTCTGATTTGGAAGTCACCTAAACTCCATTTTCATATTCATATTTTTACATATAAATTTCTGTTTCATGTGCTAACATAAATTAATCATTTTTCTAAGTTGCGTGTAGCATTTTCCAACAGGTTTAGCTTGCTGTTTTATGTAGGTTCTCACCCAGATAAGGGGAGGTGATACTTGTTTTGGGCCCCCAAAATGCTAAAAAAACCTCCTAAAGTTGGGGTACCATGTCCCCTTTCATTTCTCTTCTTCTAAAGCATTGTAACCAGCGCAAGAAAGTCTCTTGGGCTCGCATTCTCACAAATAAATATAAAAATATGATATTGTAATTAGTTAGAAAATATTGCCCACACCTTGCAAAAAGATTGGCCTAAGCCATCCTTGCAATATCGTGAAGGCTAGTTTTAGATTAAATTTCTTGCATTTCTTTTATTATACCCACCTTGGCCAAAACGGTAGGCTTGTCCCCCATCTTGTGCCATTGTTGTGGGGTTTCTCATTGATTTCCAAGTCATTTAAATTCTTTTATTATACCCACCTTGGCCAAAACGGTAGGCTTGTCCTCCATCTTGTGCCATTGTTGAGGTTGCTCTTTAATTTTCCAAGTCATTTAAATTATTTATTTTTTCCCACACCTTACAAAGAGATTGGCTTAAGTCATCCTTGCAATATCGTGAAGGCTAGTATATTTTTAAAATTATTGCAAACTAATCATATTTGTGCTCCACCTTTGCCCCATATTCCCTCCCCTTGCCACTTTGTGGATCTTGGGTAACTAAGAAAGGGCAAAGGATTGGAGGTTAGTTTAATTAGGTATCCAATTGTTATTGTTTCCACCACCAAAAAGGGTGACTTGGGAGGCTACAAGGGGTTGAAGTTGGGGACGGCTTCAAGACACCTACGTGTCCTCCTTGCTTGAGTGCCCAAGCATTCCAGATTTGACTTGTGGAGCTAGGGAATGACCTTGTTTGTCCTTCTTCTTGAGCACCCAACAATTCCTTTTGGTTGAGGGGATAACAATTTGGGGTAGTCACATAGTTTAGGCTTGTATCTCTCACACTTTAATCCCCCTAATTCAAGAGAGACTTAAAACCTATTAAAATGAACCAATTACATTCACAACATTGCACTTCAAGTTTAGCTATTTACTTTCAAAGCAATCTCACTTTTTCAAGTTGTGCAATTTTACATTTCAAGCAATTTACTTTCCATGTGATTTTACTTTCCAAGCAATCTCATGTTCTAAGTTACTTTCTTTCATTGTGAATATTTACATGTATTAGAGATTCTTTATTTTTGGTTGCAAGCATTCTTTGTTCATTTGGAAATAATTGTCTAAGGCTAATAGTCATTTCACTATCTAATTCATTGTGTAGATATTTCATGTCTTATTCCATGTTGTAGATATATATTTAATTGCTCATCTCAATAAGTAAACTTTGGGTATATTTTAGGCACTGGTCTATTTTATTGTGTTGTCAAAGAGAAGGTTTTCTTGTCATTCAAAGGAATTGCATTTGCATTGTTTGCTTGTCATTGGGTTGGGTCTCCCGAATGAAAAACCAAATTAACTCCTAGATCATTAATCAAAACTCAACATAGTTAACTAGGGTCTACCCCCCTTGGCTTCCATAGGAGTGAGCCTAGACGGAAGAGGTCTAGATCGAGGTGACAGTGGGTCTAGACTTAGGCTTGTGCCTCTAAGGACACACCAAGTGGGTTGGAGACTTCTCCACGTTAGTAGGTATGTATAAGGATGACAATATCTTTGGCGCCGTTGCTGGGGATAAGTCTCTTATCCTTGGTTAATCGACAAACTCTAATTAATTCTTTAAAAACTAAATAATAAAACTTTTCCCTAATTTTTTTTTACTTGAGTTGTGTTATTCAATATTGCTTAGTTTCCAAGTGGCGACTCCATTTGATAATTCTTTGATGTATACTACTAGGAGGAATCTGCAAGGGTTCGCTTATTCCTTTCCTGAACCCGAAAAGGTGTATAGGAGGAGAATAAACAAAGTTTCTCCCCGTAGGCTACTCGAAAGTCTTGGAGAAGAAGCAATCTTAGATATACATCACTTTTTTCACTTAATAATCCTACAACAACTAATCCTACCTCAACTATGGGTGACCTATTGAGCCCATGTAATTTTATAAATATTCAAGGTTATCCCCACGCTATTCCCGACAAGGCTATTGAGAAGTTGCCTTCTTTTTAGGGAAAAATGTCGTTAGTGCTAGATCTCACATCTTGAACTTCAACTTATGTGTCAACGAGTGGTGTAATGGTCATAATCATGAATATGTCAAAATGACCCTTTTTGTATATTCTTTGGAGGGAGAGGCATGTGAGTGGTTCTCAGAGCAGGATCGTCATTTGTTAGCTTCCCTTAGCACAAGTCAAAAGAAGGAAAATTAAACTATGGAAGAATTCAATAAGAAATTTAATGACTTGGTTAAAAGCCTCCCTACACCTATTAAGTGTCGTGATGCATCTATTCTAATTCATTATATGAAAGCTTTTGAGGGAGAGATCAGATATCCGTTAAGGGATAAAGAACCAACTACTCTAAGGGATGCACAAAAATTTGCTATCAGGATAGATAAGAATATGCAAGATGCTAGGAAGTCAAATATTCCTGGTTTCTTAAGGGGAACTTCTTCCAAAAGTAATGAGGATAAGAAGAAGAAAGTTGAAAATCAAGAGTCTTCTAATGATGGCATTAAGGATCTCACTCAATTAATTAAGCAAATGGAAGTCAACCATGCTAATCAAATGAATGCCATGCAAAATAGATTGATATCCATGGAGAGGGATCATTCTAGTAGATCCCATCATAAGCCAAATGATAAATGGCCAAAGAGACCTCCACCTCAAGATCAAAGGCCGCCTAATCCTTTTGATTCTACCAAGTTGGTTGATCACCAAGTTATCCCTTATTGTAGGCCTTGTGGGGAATTTCACGAAGAATGAACTTGCCCAGTGTTCATGGAAGTTTGTGGTGAAGAAAGGGTCTCTAGATCAGAAAGTGAACAAGTTAACATGTGTGGTTGAAAATATAATGTGGGCATAAGTGAATGGATGGAACTAATTGAGTATGGTGAGGACGTAAATTGCATGAATGATGTAGTGGATAAAGAAACAAAAAAGTTTGGTCCTAAGCCTACTCCCAAGCAAGTGTCAAATTTGGCTAGATATAGAGTCTTTTCTTACCAAAGAAATGTAACTAAGAATCAAGACAAGCCTCAAAAAAGTGCTCCTAACGTACTTTCTCCCCCTCCTAAATCAATTGTTCCTACAAATACATAATTAAATATTGACTTAGGGGGATGGTTGAATAATGCAAAAATGTTGGTCCCTGTAGTAGAAATTATGAAGATTCCATCTCAAAGAGAGAAACTACTTAAAGCTATAGAGAATCCATCTCAAAACAATATTGACAGGCCACCAATTGTAGCTTACCAGGATGCACCTGTGATTTTCAAAATTGGGATAGGGGGAACGAAAGGAATCAACGATTTTATCTTTCTCTACTTGTGAACAACCATCTCCTTCATAATTGCATGCTTGATTTGGGGGCAAGTTCAAATGTTATGACTAAGAAAGTGATGGAACAATTGAATCTAAGGATTTTAAGGCCTTACCATAACATTTGTGCCATGGATAGTAAAATGATTAAGGTGCATTGTTTGATTAAAACTTTACAAGTACACTAGGCTGATTTCCCAGACATCATGATAGAAATGGATATAGTAGTAATTGATGTGCCTGATGCTTGGGGTATGTTGCTTTCAAGAAAGACAACTGCACACTTGGGGGGTAATCTATAAATGGATTTAACTTATACCACCATCCCCACTCCAGATGGGTCCACGTTTAAATTGAATAGAGAATTGGAAAGAAGGTATGATATAGAAGACCCAAAGAATCCCAGAAATGAATTGAAATATAAAGAAGATGACCTTGGAAATTATGCTATCTTGTCTAACTCTTTAGGGCCCATAGAAGAAGAAGTTAAAGAAGAAAGAGTTAGTGAGGTATGGTACATGCATTTTGATTGTGCATTTTCTAGAATTGGGAAAGGTGCTGGAATAGTCATTGAATCTCCATCTGGTCAGGAATTTAAGTTTGCATATAGATTGGAATTTGATGCTACCAATAATGTGGCTGAATATGAAGCTTTGCTATTTGCTTTAGAGCTTTGCAAGGACATGGGTGTGAAATATTTGAACATAAAGGGAGATTCTGATCTGGTCATCCAACAACCTAAGAACAAATTTGCATGCAAGTTTGAAAGGCTAAAAAAGTATAGGAATGCAATATGGGACTCCATGGAAAGTCTTGATGCCTTAAACCTTATTGCTATTCTTAGAGATCAAAATTTTAAAGCAGATGAACTGGTTGTAGTTGCTTCCACTCGTCAACTCTCCCATGATTTGATTAAAGAAAGCATTACGGCAAACGTCATATTTAGGCCTTTAGTTTCGGATAATATGGATCATTGGCAAATATTTGATGATGATAAGCAAGTCATTAAGTTCTTAAATCACATGCAAGAATTTTTTGAATTCCATGTCAATGAAAAAGAAGAGGGATGTAATTATACATAAAATAATTATAAGGTTAACCCAGTCCCTAGAGGCTTTGTTGCATAAGAAAAACTATTTGACAGGCAAGATGGTCACAAACCAAAGGAAGAAATAGATATAAAACCAAGTGATCACTTGGAAGTCAACATAGGAACTAAACAAGAGCCTAGAATGGTGAAGGTTGGAAAAAACACACCTATAGAGGAAAGAAAAATAATTATTAAATTACTAAGAGAGTATAGGGATGTTTTGGATTTCACCTATGATGAGCTTAAAGTCTATAGGGAAGATGTAATTTAACATGTCATTCCTTTGAAGGAGGAATCTAAGCGCTTTAGACAAAAGTTGAGACAAATTAACCCCAAGTTAGCTCCTTTGGTCCAAAAGGAGTTACAGAAGATGCTAGCAACCAGAATAATTAGCCCAAACTAGACATTCTTCCTGGTGTTCAAATTTGGTGGTAGCTAGAAAGAAGAATGGTCAAATCAGGTTGTGTATAGATTTTAGAAACTTGAACATTGCATGTACAAAAGATAATTATCCCCTCCCCAAGATGGAAACATTATTACAAAGAGTAACAGGTTTTAGAATGATTTCAATGCTTGATGGGTTTTCAGGTTATAATCAGATCAAAGTCAAGGAAGAAGATAGGCATAAAACTACTTTCACTACTCCATGGGGTACCTTTGAATATCTAAGAATGCATTTTGGCTTGTCTAATGCTGGAGCTACTTTTCAAAGAGCTATGGATTATGCCTTTAGAGGATTAATTGGAAAAATAATTGAAATCTATCAGGATGACTTAACAGTGTTTTCAAAGGATGGGAAGAGTGACATTAGTCATTCAAAACAGGTGTTTGAAAGATGTAGGGAATTTGGAATTTCTTTAAATCCGACCAAGTCAGTTTTTGGGGGTAACAAAAGGGAAACTTTTGGGTCACATAATCTCCAAAGATGGGGTCAAGTTAGACCCAGAAAGAGTTGAAGCAATTGAAAAAGTACCTTTGCCTATATCAAAGAAAGCTCTTCAATCCTTCCTAGGCCAAACAAATTTTGTTCACAGATTCATTCCTAATTATGCAGAGATAGTAAAGCCCATCTATAAGTTGCTTAAGAAAGATGTTAAATTTGAATGGATTGATGAAAACAAGAGAGCTTTCAAAGAAATTAAAACTGCCATATCTAAAGCTCCCGTCCTCATAAGTCCGGATTATTCCAAGAACTTTCAGATTTTCTACTTCGCCTCTGAAGATACCATTGCTGGTGTATTGCTTCAGTAAAATAACCAAGGCCAAGATCAACCCATTGCTTACATGAGTAGGGCCTTGCAAAATGCATAATTAAAATAGCCCATGTTTGAAAAACAGGCATATGCCTTGGTAAAATCCCTAAAACATTTCAGAGTCTTCATTGGATACTCCAAAGTAATTGTATATGTTCCTAATTCAACAGTTAAAGATGTATTATCTCAGTTAGAAGGAATAGGTACAAGAGGAAGATGGATCGTTAAAATCCAAGAGTATGACTTGGAAATCAAACCCACAAAATTAATCAAGGGGCAAGGTCTAGCTAAAATGTTGACCGAGGGAAATGAAAGGGCTTTGGGTACGATTTGTCAAAATGATGTTCCAGAGTATGCCCAAAAGATATTAAGGCTTGAACAGGTTGAATGGTATGCGGATATAATTTTTTATCTTAAAAAGCTCACATGCCTAAGCCATCTTGTGGGTCATAAGAAAAGAGCTTTAAGGTTAAAATCATCTAAGTATGTCCTCACTAAAGATGGCCTAGGATGGAGAAATCCTGATGGAATAATCCGTAGATGTGTTGATGAAATTGAAGCCAAAAAATTAGTGGATGAATTCTATGATGGATTTTGTGGTGGCCATTATGCAGCTAAAACAACAACTCATAAAATCCTTAGAGCAGGGTATTATTGGCCCACCATTTTTTCAAATGTCCATCAATTTGTAAGAAAATGTGAGCCTTGTCAACTTTTCACCGGAAAACAGAAGCTAGCTGCCCTCCCTTTAGAACCAGTAGTGGTTGAAGCACCTTTTCAGCAGTGGGGTTTGGACTTCATAGGAAAATTCAACGATAATTCGAGGAATGGTTATTCATGGGTCTTAACAGCCACAAATTACTTCACCAAATGGGTTGAGGCCATTCCTACGGGGCCATAATGGCATAAACCAGAGACATCATAAGGTAAGAATTAAAGGTAAGAAAATCTTTCAATTTCTTCAACTATTTTAATTAAATATTTTAAATCATCTTTTATTACAAAAATACAAAAAAAATCATACCCTAGCTTTGTATTTCAATTTTATCTTCATCGAGCTAGTAGATCTTGGGGTTTTCGCCTTGTGGGATTACCCTACCCCAAGATAAATATCCCCTTGAGTTTTATGTTTCATTTAACATTTATTACAGGGGTTTGTTTGAGAAAGCGTTCGCAGATCTGCACTATAACAACAAACACAATATTCAGATCTACACTCGATGGACACATTTAAAAGGGCACATTTTGTAAGTTTTACCTTTCTAAACCCTTTCATTTCAATTTCCAGATCTGATTTGCATGTAATATCTTTATTGCTGGTCATTATAGAGCTTAACTACAACCGAACAATTGAATTTGTTGGCTGTAGCAAACTTTGGGTTTTGACCCTTGGGGGATTTGAACCCTAAATCTGCAAAAATTAAATTCACAGCAAATCTGAAGGCTATTAGGCTTAGTAAACACTTATATCTTGCTGCCCTAGCCTTCTTATGCACAAATCTGATGATCTAGTGCATCCTTCCACTTGTGGGAGGCCTCAAAAGGCCATTTTCCTTGCTATTTTCTGCGTGTTCTTGTGTTTTGCAGGTTTGATTTATTAGGAGAGCGAGGACATTACTCATTTTTAGCCACTTTGATCAAGGTACTCACATAGACAATCATCCAGATAAGTGCAAGCTATTAAAATATTTAACTCCTACCCCTTCACCACAACCCTCTAGTTAAGGCATTGATCTACTAATCGGTTGGGTAAGGTGATTGTGTTGTGTTATAGGGAAGCCTCCCAAACCCTTTCATGATTGGGAGTTGGGCTTGAAGAGGGAGAGGATAGGTGTTGTGGTGACATTATGTTGATGATTACAGCTTTGTGAGACATCCTCCAGGACACGTTCTCCTCTGAGACTGAGTGAGTTGACTTGTGAGAGAGCCCATGTGTTGGGTGTGCCCATGAGATGGGAGTGTCGTTCCTCTCTGGACTAAGATGAGACGATGTGTGCCCCTGTGTGGGGTGAGGATGCCCATGAGTCGGGTGTGTCGTTCCTCTCTGGATTGAGATGAAACGATGTGTACCCCTGTGTGGGGTGAAGGTGTCCATGTGATGGGTGTGTGTCAAACTCTGGACTGAGTTGTTATGACGTGTGGTCTCCTGCCTTGTGGACTCAGTTGAGTCAGGCTTGAGATGGTACTCCAGATGGTTCTCCTGTGGAGTCAGTGAGATAGAGATCTGTTGAGTACGACGTCCCTGTGGCTGAGCACTAGTGGATGTGTGAGATCCCTTGCTATATTGTCTGAGAGTAAGATTTACCTGTAACCCTAATTGTGATGTAAAGGGTACAGGTCGGCTCCACCATATGTGAAAGATAATTAATAGTTATTGTAATAATTAATTATTTTATGAGTTATTGAGGTCAACCCTGTTGTGCCAATAGACACCACTTTTGCTCTGTCCAGTCTAGTATAAGTAAAGGTGATTTCCCCATTGAGGAAACACACAAGTCATTTGTCATTTGGAAATTTCAGCAAGTATATCTTTTCGGTCTGAAGTGCGCACCTCTCTTGGGCGTAAGTTTCAAGGTAGTAGAGCACCCTCTTGTGTGCATTAGTGTTTCATGGTTGGAGGTTTTTCTCTTGAGAATATAGCAAAGGATTTCTGGGTTTTTCTCCCTTGTTGAGAAGGGTTTTCCCAGGATATTTCTTGTGTTCTTGTGCATGGAATTTCTTCTTGTGATCTTGGTTATTGCAACAATTGTGAATGGTGTAGCTCGATTTGTTTATGGTTCAAGTGCATGACTAAAATGAAATAAACCTCATGCTTGAGCCAAGCATAGTGAAAATTCAACATGGTATCAGAGCATAGGTCTTGAAGAAGCCATTGCACAAGCCTTCAAAGCAAGCCGTCCTCCTTTCTGCAGAACTGTACGACCCTCCTAGGTTTCAAGAAATCCGTATGGCCCTCTCTTGTTTTGGTGTTCCAACACTTAATACTTGGACGTTGGGGCTAAAATTGGCATAGGAGAGTACGACCTCCTTCAACACACCTCAAGAGACTCTCAGAGTGCAATTATGAGAATTTTGGATTTTTGACCCTAGGGTTTTGGGGTTTCACAATTTTCTGCAGAAAATTCATATTTAGGGTTTCTGCAGCTCATTAAAGGAGCTTTTTCAGCCCACCAGTGTTCTTCTGACTTTCAAGGGTTATTGTTGGCAGTCATAAGGCCAACAAAACCTAAGCTTGCTAGCCTAGCCTAGCCATTAGGTTTCCTAGCCTAGTTGCTAAGGGTTTGTGGAAGAATCTACAAACCATGAAGAACATAACTCTGTTGGAAGATAGGCTTGAGAAATCAAGCAACTTTAGACTACATGAAGAAGATTGGAAGACAGATCTAGAGCCACATCAGAGAGATGAAGACAACAAAGATGAAGCCTTCCTCGTCATATCATCACTCTATGGTATGCAATTGAATATATTATTTGTGTCATTGTCATGAGTGTACTTGCAGGGGGAAGGAACCTTTGTTGCAATCGTGGATCCAGAGGGATCTCAGTGCATTCAGAGGAACAACACACTGGAAGTGAAGACTCCAGGTTTGATTGTTTTAATTATCATGCCTCTAACCTACATTTCTAAGTTTGTTACATTACAAGTAGGCGTTGTAGCTGTGACAACATTCCTTAAATTTTTTTGATTCTAGAGATGTACTCATTATTCTCCTCTAGGAGATATTCTTGTCTTGTTTCTTTTCATTTGTTTTCTTGTTCCAGGTAGGTTAACAACAAAGGAAGATGTTTATCCTTCGGACTTCAGAGGGAGTCACTTGACTTAGAGGGAGTCAAAACTATTTGAGGAGGAAGAACAGAACCATCATTGAAGCAACCAAAACAATGATACATGGTCAACATTTACCTATGATTCTATGGGCAGAAGCATCCATGACAGCAGTATATGGTCAGAACATAAGTATGTTGGTTTTCGATAAGCATTAGGTTAAGCATGAAGTTCATTCCATTTTAACAATTAACCATAACCATAAATGCTGCAACAACCAAGATCACATGAAGAAGCACCATGCACAAGAACACAAAATGTATCCTGGGAAACCCTTCTCAATAAGGGAAGAAAACCCATCGAAATCCTTTGCTATACTTTTCAAGAGAAAGACCTTTACCACCAAGAATATCCTAACACACAAGAGGGTGCACAAAACCCTAGAACTCTAGCGCCCAAGAGAGGTGCGCAACTTTGACCAAGAAGTGTACTTGCTGAAATTTCCAAAACTCACAAGTGTGTGTGTGTGTCTAC
>SNQJ01S0020723.1:18705-46176 GCA_010110895.2 Picea sitchensis | reverse complement strand
GTGTGATGTATCACTAGACATCTTATATATCAGTTTTCTTTCCATATTCATGTGGCAATCTGTCTATTTGATGCTATTGTTGCTTTAAATGTTTCAAAAGTTAAAAAAAAAAGAATATTTTTGTATTTTTTTAAGTTTGCCGATTTTTTGCCGATGTTTTGTCGATTTTTACGAAGCGTTGTTTTCTGGACCCCGACGAGTTTTTCCTCGAGACGAGTTTTACAACATTGGTTTGTACACTCAAATTCTAACCTGTAGGAATATGTCATGAGTTCACTTTTTGGGGAAGCAAACACAATTGTTGCTCTAACACCCGTTCTTTATCCGACACCATCAAAGTGCATCTCCCATGTATCATCCTAGTGATGTTTTGAGGGATTGTCCATAGGTGAACTTGTATGTTGGGTTAGTACAACATAATTTCCAAGATCAACCTCATAATACACATATTCATTCATGGGTTCTTTTGGATGTTCAACATGAAACTTCTTCATGGGCACCCTATAGAGTTTAACATATGTATTATGTACAATAGTTATAGTAGCATGTTGTAAATCAAGCTGTATAGTACCACCCAAGGTGGCTTCCCATTTTCTAGAAAGCAACATACACCATGCATTTGACACATCATTAACAACCACATCTACCAAAATAGACACATCAGGATAAGCTGCTAATTTGACTTGTAGATATTTGATTAACCCATGAACTTTAGTCTCTCTAGAATCCACGGCATATACAATCTTGTCAAGCCACATAATTTGAAGCCTAGTTGATTCATAACATTAAAAGACATAACATTTTTAGAAGCACCATAGTCTAACATGCAATTGTGGAGCAATAAATCATTAATAATCAATGAAACATAGAACAAAGAATGAACCCTATTTCTTCCCTCTTGCTTCATACCTTGACGGATCACTGGCTTGTCTTCATTCTCATCTAACCCCAATATCTTTTTAACCTTCTCTTTAAATAGAGGGACTCTCAATTTCATTTTAGTTAATTCATTAACAATCCCAGTACTAGTGAATTCTTCAATTTGCATACCTTCTCACAATGAAGGGGACTGTTTCTCTTACTGATTTGTTCGTCTTGGAGCGGACTTTGATGCTGGAAATTTCTTTTGTTTGTATCCCTTTCTTCAAGCTTATGCAATGCATACTTGTTTCCTCCTTGTCCCATTTGCATTTTTCTAGCATATGTCTTTAGCTCTTCTGTAATGGCCATAATTTCTTAGGGAGAGTGTCTTTCACCAAACATGCCCTCCATCTTATTAATTTGTATGCTTCTATATTTTATTTCAGTGATATATTCCTCAGGTATAGTGTAAACCTTATCATCCAAAGCATAAATAAAATCATCACCCATAAAATTAACATCATCATTGTGATCGGAGTTACGTTCATTTGGAGTACTTTTAGATGGCATGACAAGGGAACCTGTGAACTTTGTATGTGCTCTCCAGATGAGGACCATTGCATGGTCTACACCAAGGTTCTTCATTTTCTACCACATTTGTAGTCTCCAAAGGTATGGACAATCTTGTATCTTTGGCTCTTTTGTTCCCCCGCCAAAACTAAAATTCCTTCGCTGTTGGAAATTTGGCCTTGAGTGAATCTAGTTTTGCCATGCCCTTTCCATTTTGATCATTTGGTTTCCCATGGATTGCATAGTTGTAGTCATCTTCATCCCTTCAATAAGTTTTACCATCATATCTGGTTCCAGGTCATTTGAGTTCATAGCCTCTGGCTTTGCTTTAGCTTTGGAAGTAGATGCCATGGAAGAAACAAATAAATCTACTTTGCCAAAAGAATCCACATTATCTTCAATTTTTCCTGCCATTTCTTGAGCATCTTTTAAATCTTTCAGAGATTCATCTCTTTAGCAAAAACCCAAAATTTCCTTCAAATGTATTCACATAATTGTTAAGTTTTGAGCTATTATTAGGTTTCTTTTCAATTTACTAGATAACAATAGCATAGGTAGGATCACCGAGATAAACACAATCAAAAGATATACAACATTTATCCTGGGAAACCCTCATGGGGGAGAAAACCTAGCAAAAACTTCCTTAATATAGATAGCCAATACAATGCCAAGACAATAACCCAAAACACTAGAGAATATCCAACACTGAGCAATGCGCCTCTCTTCCTTCTTCTCCCAACTGCAGCTACCAAACTTGCGCACTTGATGAGTGAATGAGTGAGTGTGTTAATGAGGTGCTAGCCTCCTTTATTTATACTCGCTGGCAGGTGCTGAAAAGGTCTCTTCAGTAGGCAGGGCCGACTTCTCTTCTTAGTGGTTAAAACTACTTTAATTAGGCCCGACATGATCAATCGACAAAAGGGGATTGATCTGATGAATAATAACTCAATAATAAATAAAATACTCTTTGCAGTTACAATATTTCAACACTCCCCCTTAACAAGAATGGTATTCTACAACATCATCCAGAGAGAGAGAGGGCATCATCATCAACAGTATTTGGAACACTAACTGGCATATCTATAAATCATCAGAAGTTTTTCTCATCATCAATATCATCATTCACAACAAGGAGATGGAATGGCATCATCATCATCTGCATCAACATGGATTGGTATAATACTAATTCATCATCCTCATCAATAACAACACGAAGCTGATACAACACCAACAACAACAACATCACAACACGAAGGCTGGAGCATCATCAACATCAACACTAAGCTGGAAATCTTCAGCATGACGCTGGCATCACATCAACATCAGCTTGAAGCTGGAAATCTTCAACACGAGGCTGGCATCTCATCAACATCAACACGAAGCTGGAAATCTTCAGCACGAGGATGGCATCTCATCAACATAACCACGAAGCTAGAAATCTTCAGCACGAGGTTGGCATCTCATCAACATCAACACGAAGCTGGAAATCTTCAGTACGAGGTTGGCATCTCATCAACATCAACACGAAGCTGGAAATCTTCAGCACAAGGCCGACATCAACACTACTCCCCCTTTTGAGGGAGGTCCTTTCGGACTACACCAAGCTTGTCTCGAAAGTGCTCAAACTTTACACGAAACAAAGGTTTGGTCAACACATCTGCAACCTGCTCATCCGTGCCAACATAATTGAGCTTTATGGCTCTTCTCTGCACCATATCACGAATGTGGTGATATCAGATTTGTATGTGTTTTGAGTTGTCATGGAACACATGGTTCTCTGTCATGTTTTTGCAACTCTGGTTATCACATAGAATCACGGTTGCTGCCATCTCCAGATCAAATAGACCTGTCAACAACTTCTGAAGCCATATGGCTTCACAATAGGCGGAACATGCAACAATGTATTCCGCTTCTGCCGTGCTGAGAGCAATACTTGATTGCTTCCTACTCTGCCATGAGATCATGGCTGACCCCAGACTGAAACAACATCCCGAGGTGCTCTCTCTGTGAGAGACACTTCCAACCCTATCTGAATCGGTATATCCACTCAGTCTGAAGTCATGATCTCCATTATAACTGAGACCAAAATCCAACGTACCCTTAAGGTATCTCATCACATGTTTTGCAGCAACAATGTGAACACGTTTGGGTTCTACCATAAATTGACTCAAGGTGTTCACAACAAAACATATATCTGCCCTGGTGTTTGTCAGATACATCAACGATCCAATGATCTGTCTGTACAACATAGCATCAACCAACTCTGACGAAGTATCAACCAGGAGCTTCAACATTGTTTCCATGGGTGTATTTATGGATTTACACTCTAACATATCAAACCTCTTTAGTATTTCAACTGCATACTTCCCTTGGTTAAGGAAGATCTTCTCTGGGCTTTGCCAGACCGCAAGACCTAAGAAATAGTGCATTAGGCCTAGGTCTTTCATCTCAAATTCTGCAGCAAGCTTCTTCTTACAATCAGTGATGAGCTTTTCTTCTCCAGTTAGAAATAAGTCATCCACATACAACAACAATATAACAGGCTCATCATTCATAACCTTGAAGTATCAGGTTAGAATCAACTTTTCTCTTAGTAAAGCCCAAGCTCGTCACAAAACTGTCAATTCTTCCATACCAAGCTCTAGGAGCTTGTTTCAATCCGTACAGAGCCTTCTTCAATTTGCAAACATGTGTTTTTCTATCTTCAACCTCAAATCCTTGAGGTTGTTCTATATACACTTCCCCTTCAATAGCACCATTTAAGAAAGCTGTTTTCACATCCATTTGGTGTAACTTCCATTTCGTCTTAGCAACAAGGGCTATGATGCTTTTGGTTGAAGTGTATTTGGCTACAAGAGCAAACGTCTCTTCATAATCAATGCCTTCCTTTTGAGAAAAGCCACGAGCTACAAACCTTGCTTTATATTTCTCAATACTTCCATTAGCAACATGTTTTATCTTGTAAAGCCATTTGGAAGATACCACACCCTTGCTCTTCGGTTTGGGAACTATTTCCCATACATCATTCTTTATAATGGATTGGTATTCTTCTGTCATGGCATTTGCCCATTCTTTCTTCTGAATAGCTTCTTCAAAGCAAGTAGGCTCCTTATCTAAGAGATTACACATCAAAGCCATATAACTAGAGAATGGCTTGAGTTTCTTGACTTGTCTCATGGTTCCTTTGGGGGCACCATACTTCTCTCCATATTGAATAAGTTCCTTTGCCCAGGCTGGCTTTCTCTTGTGAGAGATTTCCATTTGGGTAGGTTCTTGAGATTCTATCATATCATGATCTTCATGAATCTCATCATCGGGGGAAACTGTGACTTCCCTCACTGGTTCTGCAACTCTGGGAGCTCCAGGTTCTTCATATACTTCTTCAAGTTGTCATCTTCTTGATTTCTTGAGTGTTGCATCTTCATCAAAGGTTACATCTCTGCTGATCTCAATATGATGATAACGTGGTATATAAATTCTGAAGGCCTTTGAGACCTCACAGTATTCAACAAATATTCCCTTTTTTCCTGAAGGGTCCAACTTGGTTCTCTTCTCTTTTGGAATGTGTACAAATACTGGACAGCCAAATATCTTGAGATGGCTTACTTTTGGCTTCTTTCCGGAGAATATCTCTTCAGGGGTTTTGAACCCAAGAGCACTATGGGATAATCTATTCTGTACATATACTATTGTTCTTGCTGCTTCTGCCCATAAGTGCATTGGCAGATCTTGATCGTGGATCATAGTCTTCACTGCTGCCATTATAGTTCTGTTCTTTCTTTCTGCTACACCATTTTGTTGAGGATTGTTGGGAGTGGTGAGCTCCCTCTTGATCCCGACATCTTTACAAAGTTTATAAACTCTTTTGAGGTGTATTCTCCTCCATTATCTGACCTGAGTGTCTTAATCTTTCTTTCAGAGAGATTATCTATTAGGGCTTTGAATTCCTTGAATTTTCCAAACACTTCATCTTTTGACTTTAAGAAGTACACCCAAGTCTTGCGAGAATAGTCATCAATAAATGATGCATAGTATACATACCCACTAATGGAGGTTGATGGCATTGGGCCACATACATCTGAGTGGATGAGCTCTAAGACTCCTGCTTTATTGTCGCTCTTCGGGAAAGGGTTCTTGATGTTCTTTGCTTTTGCACATCCATTGCACACACCTTCATGGTCAACCTTGAATTCTGGTAGTCCTGTGACTGCCTTGCTCACATATGGTAATGCGTTGTAGTTGATGTGAGCTAGTCTTCTATGCCAAAGTTTACATGGACTCTCAATGGAATGAGTCAAGGCTGCTTCTGAGTGACCTTTTAGCTTATACAAGCCACCTTCTTTTGTTCCAATAAAAATTGCATCTTCTATGGTTTTTCCATAAGGCCACATAAGAACTTCTCCATCTATGAAAGCAACTTTGAAGCCTTTCTTATCTAAAGCTGAGATAGAAAGTAAGTTCTTTGTCAAACCTGGTACATATAGTACATCCTTCATCTTCATTGGGGTCCCTGAATCAAGTTTGTACTGCACATATAGTACATCCTTCATCTTCATTTGGGTCCCTCAATCAAGTTTGTAATTGGACTCTCCTACACCTTTGATAGGGTACCGGTAATCATCTCCAAGTGTAACTTCTTGGGGAAAGTCCTTTTCAGAAGGCTAGAGAGAATGTGTCTCTTTGACCTATCATGTGCTTGTGCCACCCACTATCTATGAGCCAAGTATCCTTACCAGGTGACACTGATCCTGAGAGAGGGCGTAGATTACATATAGTTCAATTTGTTATTTTATCATCTGAAAGGTGGCTCTTCATCTTCACCTGTATGGGCATGGTGCCTTTGTTTCTCTTCTGTATTCTTCTCTTCTAGTCGACAATTCTTAGCAATATGTCCTATCTTATCACAATGGTAGCATTGATAAGAGGAGAAATCTCTTTCTCTTCTCTTGACCTTCTAAAACTTCCTGAATCTCCTTTGGAGGGTTAGGATTCTTATGAGAGCTGCCTTAATCTCTTGGGAGTGAGATTCTTATGTTTATGAGTTTCTCTCCTGGAAGGAGACTCTTCCCTTCCCTTTAGTATGAGCAACTAGGGCTTTGATCTTCATCTCTGATAGTAATTTCTACAGCTATTCTTGCTTCTTGAACACATTCTTCCCAGAGACTATCAAAATGTAGTTCCTCCTTTCATCCAAACTATTTGTGCAATAAATAGTTTGGATGAAGGCATCCCAAGGTCTTGTGAGACCATTAAGAGCCATCACATGAGTTCATCTTCATCTAGAGGATCACCAATCGCTTCTAGTCGCTCCCTTGAATTGTGATATATTCAGAAATATCCATGAATTGTTTCTCCTTTCTCTGCGATCCTTGTATCTTTGAGTTGAGTTCTTAGATTCATTCTCTGGTTGATGTTCTTTCCACATACATTCCGTTAGGGCATCAAACATTCTCTTTCGATTTTCTTTAGCCACTCTCTATGGACTGGCGATCTTTGATAGAGTTTGTAATGATTCTTTTGGCCATAACCATGTCCTTTTGGTGTTTTGTTTTATCTGCCGTGATCGTAGACAGGTTTTGGTACATCTTCTTTAATGAATCTTGCTAAGTCATTCTCTTTAAAGAATGAGTGCAATCCTATACTCGAGTAAGGACATAAGTTATCCACACCTTCTAGCTTGTCAACAACAAGCTTAGTGCTTGGAGCATTATCTTGACTGATTGGAAATGAACAAAATTGAAAATGCCTGTAATTTAAATCAAGTTACCAGGGGTGCGCTATCGAGTAGTAGCCCGTGGTGGCAAATGATTTCTCAGAAAATCCAAATTTTACCCCCTCTTCTTTAAATCAAGCCCCATAGTAACTGACTGGTATCGGGTAATTTGTACTTCCGGTAATCGGTTCCGCTCGGTTTTCTTGTACCAGTGAAAAACTAGGGTTTCAATTTTCGGAGTTTTGTCCACTCAGTGCTACTGAGGGTGCCAAAGAGTTTGCTAGGCTAAGGTGCACTTCCTTGATGAGTTTTAGGCTGAAATTCCTCTTCAATAGTGTTAGATTTTTAGGGTAAGTTGAAAATGTTAGCCAGTCTCTTTTTATTTTCAAAGCTAAAACACTTTAAACCTGAAGTACAAATCAATATAGGTTTATAGGGGGCAGTTGGATGAGAAGAAAATCTTGATACAAATTCTCCTCGATCTTAAGAAGTTATAAAGCATATAGACAATAAACCTAGATCTCAAATAATAGTAGAGATCTCTTAACAGTGATATGCAAAACCCTCTAAGTAAAATAGCAGAGTTCTATGCAAATACTCTTCCAAGTGTAATAGCGGATTAGCCAAGGCCTATTCAATGTCAAAGTAAACTCAAACTGAAAGCAATAGATAGGTTCAGATCATAGACATTGATAATAGTTCTATAGAAGCAATTTCGCATACCATAGGAGCAGCATTAGAACTCGGATCATATGCTAAAACTCAGATTTTAAACAATGATGAAACAAGACAAATAATACTGAGCTTTTTCTATATGACTGTATTCAAGCAACAAACTACTCAGATCTGAACTTTAAAGAAAAGAGGTAAGAGATACATATACCTGTAATTCGCCATCTTTTAGAGGATGGAGCAAACCACAGAGGGGATTAATCCCGGCTATGCTCATTAAAGGTTCTGCCTCAAGGATCAATAATCGATCTTACATACAAAGAAGAGAAGGAACTTTTCATACACCGTTAGGGGTTAATCGGAACTAGCAAACAAGAACTCCAACCCTAAGATAAAACCCCACAAATGTAGGTAGACAAAGACACAGCCTCTAGAGACAGTTTGACTTAAGGTGTGGAGTTCTACGTACTAATCACTAACAGGTGTATGAGGCCGCCGGGCTCTCTACACCCTTTAAAACCACCTCAAAGGGGAGCATGTGGACTCATGAAGAAGACACATCAGTCATACAAGATAGATATATGCCACAAGAAGCAAACAATCGTGCCACGGTGACTTACTCCAACATTGGCACCCTATGTGTAGAGGTATTCTCTAGCAAATGTATCCTCTTCTTCATAGAAGGTCATAATTCTTTACAACAGAAGGCTGCACTCTAAACAAAGATAGAGAAACCAATGTGGAAAGTGAAGTACCCAAGGAATGGTAAATGTTAAATGTGAGATAGGATGCTGTTAGGATCCTTCATCAACAGGATAAATAAACAATCTCCAAAATTAACTAGGAACTCCCAGGGCCATGGGCTTTATGAGGCTCCACTGCGGATAAAGTCACTAAGAATATGTTAATGTAAGAGAGGAGGGTCCTTAAATAGTAGTTAGGGCAAAGGTTAGGCCTAGGTTAGGGCAAAGGTTAGAAGAAGAAGCCGCTTAGGGCAAGATAGGTGAGTTTAGGTTACAACAAATGTCACATGTTTAAATTAAAATTTAATCATGTGACAAACA
This sequence comes from Picea sitchensis, assembly GCA_010110895.2. Taxonomy (NCBI): domain Eukaryota; kingdom Viridiplantae; phylum Streptophyta; class Pinopsida; order Pinales; family Pinaceae; genus Picea; species Picea sitchensis. The sequence goes on along the minus strand of SNQJ01S0020723.1, from coordinate 37,296 downwards.
TTATAATTCAAAATAAAACAAATGTCCACAAAAAAGGTAACAACGCCCATAGCCAAACAACAAACGCCCACAAACAAAGGTAACAAACCCATAACTGATAACCAAGGACCCACACTAAGAGGGTTTACAAAAGCCCACAAACCAAAACCAAAAAAGCCCATAACAAAGGTAAAGGGCTTTCAAGTAACAAGGTGGCATTACTCATTCCTTCAAATCATATGGTGAACCTATTTACTTTATCATCACCGTGATAAGGGACTTTATCCCTCTGGTGGCTTGTGTCCTTCAAGGAAGGTCATGTACCATCAAGTTTACACCAAGGTCGAGACTAAGGATCAACCCATGCCCCAGCATGGGTACCTCGGTTATTAACCCGGCCCCTCGGTTACAGACCAGGCCCTAGACATATCTAGGTCTTCAAATGCTTGGTCCCAGACTAAGAAACCATCCCATGCCCTGTAACACCGTTACAGTTCAGGCCCCTGCCATAACCGTGGGCCCCAGACATATCTAGGTCTTCAAAATGCTTGGTCCTGCATCAAGACTCCATGCCCTGCATGGTTACCCCCGGGTTACAAACTGTGGCCCCGGTTACAACTGTGGGCCCTGTAGGACATATCTAGGGTCTTCAAATGCTTGGTCCCAGATTAAAACTCCATGCCCTGTGCATGGTTACCCCCGTTAATAACTGTGGGCCCTGGGTTACAAAACTGTGGGCCCTAGAGACATCTAGGGTCTTCAAACGCTTGGTCCTAGACCAAGACTCCTATGCCCTAGGCATGGTTACCCCCCGGTTAAGAAACTGTGGGCCCCTGCCATAAACCAAATTCTAGACATATCTAGCTGCCTTTCATCAATATTGGTCCCACTCACATACCCTTTGTGATAAATGGGCCCTAGATCTTGTCTAGGTTCTTATCCATCCTCCGTAGAGAATGGCTCGCTGTCGCATGTAAATTCTAATACACTTCTCAAGAAGAGAGGTGTCTTTACCTACACCCAAGCTTTGTCACGAAGCATAAGCAAACTTTATCAAGGGCGCTGGGCTTGGTGAAGATGTTCACTGCCCTTCAATATTTGAACATACCGTAGTCGAGAACTCTCCTCTAATCATATCCCGGATATAATGATATCTCATTTCAATGTGTTTCGACTTGTCATGAAACATCGGGTTCTCGTGAGCTTTATGCCTTTGATTGTCATAGTGTATAATTGTGGGCTCAAGCTCATCCTGAATAAGTCTTGAAAGTAGCTTTCTGAGCTACACCGCTCGCAGCTTAGCGTACCATATATCATCACCGCAGCTGCTTTCAATATTTGAGTCTCGCTTCCCTACTGGACCGGGGAAATCATACTGAACCAAGATCATAACATCCTAAGTACTCTTCCGTCCACAAATAATCGCCCATCCAACTTAATCATGAAGCCATGTAAATATCACACCCCCATCGGATGTGTATCCAGACCATAGGCTATGGTCCCTAACATATCTCAAGATATGTTTCACTCGTGCAACTATGTGTGATAAATTACATCAAGACCCAATACGTGAGCTCTATATATGGTGGGAATCATCAATTAGGATCCTCAATCGAAGCCATTCAAACAGATTAGCAACTATATGAGTTGACATACTCCTGCTATTTTTCATGCCGAACCTCTGTCTATTGTATATTTCCTTTGAGATAGGAAAACCTGTTTGGTTTCTGCCAAACTTAAAAACACAGGGATTGATGCACCAATTTCAAATTTTATCAACTCGTAAATGAGCTCCTCTCAGACTAGATTAATCAACTTTTTCTCTCCCCGAAGAAGGTCAACTACATACAAAGCTAAATGAAAGGTTGATTTTCAACCACTCTAGAGTAGAGGTTTAGGAATATCAGTGCTCTTATTGAAAGCCATTAATTTTGTCATATCAAACTCAGGATGTTTGTTTACAAAGCCTTCTATAACCGAGACTCTTTGTTACATACTAGAAAACCATCGGGTTCACCATTAAGGAAGATATTCATTTTATGCAATTTCCAAAATCCAAGTGCGTATAAGAGAAATAATCAGATTTAAATGGTGTATACCTGGTCACTCGTGCAAAGAACTCATCATAGTCTATACCTTTATTCCTGGGAGAAGCTTCTAGCAACGAATCTAGCTTTGTACTTCTAAATTTCATACCGTAGAATGTGTCAACTTATATTTGGATGTGAAGTAATTTCTATTTATCCTTAGGCCTGGAAATGTCCCACATACTGTTCTTCGTGATGGGCTTTGTATTCATCCAACATGGCATCTTTTCAAACCTGTAATTTGTTAGCTTCAACAAACAAAGAAAGTACAGTATCACTTATCAGAACAACATAACTTGTAAGCCTTTGAGGCCTTTTACTTCCTTCAATATTTCTCAGCATCAGATTGGTTTCTTCTCAAGGAAAATAATGGAATCCTTGGATTCTAATGAGTTGTTGTTTTGTAGATGGACAAGGACTGACCCATATTCAGAGACTGCTCCCTTTGAGTCCAAGAAATCTGCCTTTGTGTCAGTTTGCTCCCTCTGTCAAATTTAAGTCTGATCAGGTGTCTTAACTTTTCGGGATGAAAATTTGACTCAGACTTCTGAGTTCCTTTAAAGAAGATCCTAGATCCATTTTCTTGCTTCATAAGAGACTTCAGATTCTTAAGAGGGTAACCAAATCCCTAAAGCGTATTTCAAGACAGCGATCAAATTGAGGCATTAAATATGAAACTCTTATAAATCACTCTACAATGGAAATCCTGACACAAGTTTCCTCTACCTAGATAATCCGGCAGAACTGGTCATTCATTACTTTGAAATCTATATTGCAACATCTTGTCACTGCCCCTCAGCAAAAATCAAACATTCTCTACACCATCTCCTGTTACAAGGAAGTCTGTACCCTCTGAGAATTCTGTCATACTTTTAATCAAAAATAGTTGGGTTGGTGACAATGAGTTTCCACTTTCCTTTCGTATGGTTGTATTTCCAAAGGCCCAAAACAGAATGGCGAAAAATGAGGAACCTCCCATACATCCCTCTTGCACAGGCATTCCCTTTCAACCTTCCCACCAATATCATTCCTAAAGGAGAAGGAAACCATCGTGGGCAAGTTACATTATTCCTTTATTTGTTATAACTAGTCGGACTTTCACTGCTGGAGACAGAGATATCAAAATTTGGGGCGCATAAGTCATAGCTGAGGTCAGCCAGCTCTATTAAAAAGAGCTCTGGAAAATAACAGAAGTAGCATAATAACAGCCCTGGCACTGGAATGGCTAACGCTCCTTAGAAGGGATGGGAACATCTTAGAGTAGAAAACAAAATGAGGTTCAACAAGGCCAATCTGCTTCAAAGTCTAAGTCTCTTCTCTGGAATTATATTTAGCAACATGGAAGCAGCAGAGAAGCAGAGAAGCAGCTCGACATGCAAGCTATACAAGTGTCAAGACCGATGATCAACTTCTCAATTTCACAAAATTATCACCTAACACCCTTAGATGATGAATGTTTTCTAGGAAAATTGCATCAGTCTTTTCAGGCAATTTGCATCAGTACCTTCTCTCAATTGAGTTTAGCAATTAGTTTACAGTCAAGGTAAGAGAGAGGAAATCTAGAGAGGATCCTTAGAATAAAAAATGACAGTCTTACCATGATTCAAAAACTGGACATGCTAGAAATCAAGCCTGGGACCTTGAGAAAAAGAAGGTGATCTAAGTGATCTATAACCATTACAGGAAAAGTCTGGAAAGGTGCATGACTTGATACATAATGCACCTTGATTCTTAGCATTTGTGTCAACAAAGAAATCACATATAGAAAAGTATCAAGGTAAACTCTTTAAAACCTAGAGCCCCAGAAGTTGCCTTATTAACTGACAGATAGGATTAGCAGAAACTGTTACAGACTAAGTCTCTTAGTACACAATGCAACTTACACTTAGTCATTGTGGCTGAACACACAAAAAAGAGTTTTGCTCACTTCTGCAAGATTATTCACTCTAATGTGACTAAAAAGTAACTCTATTTAATTTTAGAAGGTAGAGTTTAACAATTGAAAAGCATTCCAAGTTAGTTACTAGATCCAATGGTCTAAACCTTGGGACACAAGTTTCAGCATATCAGATTCAAATCTAATTTGGAAACAACCATACTCTAAGCAGCACTCCACACTCTGCATAGTGAGCAGCCATTTGTGAATTTAAGGTCATGGTATTGCAACATTGACTTCTGATGTGGCCTAGCCACCTTCTGATGTAAAGCCTCTGCTGATTAGGTGAAAGATGCTGTAATAAAGACACAATCATTCAAACTTTTAAGCAGAACAGAGACAACAACCTGTTCTGTCATGACAGAGGATTAATTTCCCTTCCAACTTTCCTTGATTTGCAAAACAAAATAATTCTTAGTGAAGTGTTGATCTAATGGCTCAAGGCTTCTTGAGTCTCATCATCCATAGCTCTGATACTCATGTTAGATTTTTAGGTAAGTTGAAAACAGCAGTCACTTTTTTATTTTCAAAGCTAAAACACATTAAACCTGAAATACAAATCAATATGGGTTTATAGAGGGCAGTGACAGTAGAAGAAAACAACCTTGATAAATCTCTGATCTTAAAATTATAAAGGCATATAGATAATAAACCTAGATCTCAAATAATAGTAGAGATCTCTTAACAGTGATATAAAACTCTAAATAAAACAGCAGAGTTCTATACAAATACTCTTCCAAGTGTAACAACAGTTTAGACAGGGCTTATTCAATGTCAAAGTAAACTCAGACTGAAAGTAATAGTTAGGTTCAGATCATAGACATTGATAACAGTTCTATAGAAGCAATTTCAGACAGTCATAGGAGCAGATTAGAACTCAGATCATATACTAAAACTCAGACTTTTAACAATGATGAAACAAGACAAATAATACTGAACTACTTCTATATGACTGTATCTAAGCAAATAAAACTACTCAAATCTGAACTTTAAAGAAAAAGAGGTAAGAGATACATACCCGGTACCTGCCTTCCAGGGATGGAGCAAAACCACAGTAGGGATTAATCCCGAAGGTTATGCTCAGTTAGCGTCTCGGCTCAAGGATCAATAACTGATCTAATATGCCAAAGAAGAGAAGGAACTTTCATGCCACCGGTTAGGGTTACTGGAACTATCAAACAAGAACCCAAACCCTAAGATAAAACTCCCCACGGCTGAGGGGTAGACACAGCACACACAGCTAGAGATGAAGCGGCACTCTAAGCAGGTGAGTTCACAGCCAATCACTCAACAGGTATGAGGCCGCTGCCTCCTCTCCTTCTACACCCTTTAAACTGCGGGTAGCCACCGGTGAGCACAGGACTCATGAAGAAGACACAGCAGTCATACAAGATAGATATATGCCACAAGAAGCAGCCACAAATCAGGCCACGGTACTCTACTCCAACATTGGCACCCTTAAGGCAGGTAGAGGTACTCTTCTCTAGCAGCGGTATCCTCTTAATAGAAGGCTGTACCCTTACAGCAGAAGGCGGCACTCTAAACAGCATAGAGAAACCAGCAAGGAAAGTGAAGCAGCCTCCAAGGAATGGTTACAGCAACAGGAGATAGGATAGCAGCAAGGATCCTTCATCAACAGGACAGCAAACAATCTCCAGCCAACTAGAACTGAGGCCGCGGCTTTAAGGAGGCTCCACGCTTTGATAAAGTCATCAAGGAATGTGTTAATGTAAGAGAGGGAGGGTCCTTTAAATAGTAGTTAGGCAAAGTTAGCTAGGTTAGGGCAAAGGGTTAAATAGTTAGGGGCTACGAAAGTAGGGCAAGATATAGGCGAGTTTAAGTTCATAATAATGCCTACGTTTAAATCAAAAATTTAATCATGTGACAAAATATTATAATTCAAAAATAAAACAAATGTCCACAAAGGTAACAAATTTCCATAACCAAAAACCAAAGGCCCACAACAAAGGTAACAAAACCCATAACTAGATAACCAAGGACCAACACTCAAGGGTGTGTAAGAGGGTTTACAAAGCCTACAACCAAAACCAAAAGCCCATAACAAAAGTAAAGGGGGGTTTCCAAGCAATAAAGGTGGCATTATCATTCCTTCAAATCATATGGTGAACTTATTACTTTATCATCCCTGCATAAGGGACTTTATCCCTCTTGTGGTTGTGTCCTTTCAAGGAAGGTCATGTACCATCAAGTTTTTACACCAAGGTCAAAGACCAAGAATCAACCCATGCCCTATGCATGGTTACCCTGGGTTACAACCCGGCCCTGGGTTATAACTGGGCCCTGGGACATCTAGGGTCTTCAAATTTGGTCCTGTGACTAAACCTCCCATGCCCTCAGATGGTTACCCTGTTGTTAAATTGTGTCCTCGGGTTACAAACTGTGGGCCCCAGACATATGTCTAGGGTCTTCAAATGTTTGGTCCTAGACCAAGAAACCAAATGCCCCAAGCATGGGTACTGTTACAACTGTGGGCCCGGCCATAACTGTGGGGCCCTAGACATGGTCTAGGGTCTTCAAATGCTTGTCCTGTAATTAAAACCCCATGCCCTGTGCATGGTTACCTCAAGCCATAAATTGTGGCCTCGGTTATGTCCATGGGCTCTAGACATATCTAGGGTCTTAAGTGCTTGGTCCTGGACCAAGACTCCCATGCCTCAGACATGGTTACCCTGTTTACAAACCAGTGGCCCTAGGAGCACCTTAGGGTCTTCATCAATATTGGTCCTAGACCACATACCCTAGGAGTGCTGTAAATTCCAGGATCTTGTCTAGGGTCTTAGCCATCCTCCGTAGGAGAATGGCTCTCGCTGCTGCATGTAAATTTAACAAATAGAAAGCCCTAATTTTCTTGTACGACAACGGTGACGTTTTTGCTTATCCAGTGAAAGGTTCGCTCTTCAGTTTATTTCTAATACCATGTTAAGTTTTGAGCTATTATTAGGTTTCTTTTCAATTTACTATATAACAATAACATAGGTAGGATCACTGAGAGAAACACAATCACAAGATACACAACATTTATCTTGGGAAACCCTCATGGGGGAGAAAACCCATCAAAAACTTCCTTAATATAGATAGCTAATACGATGCAAAGACAATAACCAAAACACTAGAGAATATCCAACACTGAGCAATGTGCCTCCCTCTTCCTTTTTCTCCCAACTGTAGCTACCAAACTTGTGCACTTGATGAGTGAATGAGTGAGTGTGTTAATGAGGCGCTATCCTCCTTTATTTATACTAGCTGGCAGACATTGGAAAGGTGTCTCTTCCCTTGGCAGGGGCGACTTCTCTTCTTAGTGGTTAAAAGTTAAAACCACTTTAATTAGGCCTGGGGGCCGACTTCTTAATTTGCATAATATAGTTAGGGTTTGACCAATCCACAAAAGGGGATTTGGTCAGGTCAAGTACAAAGCCCGACATGATCAATCCACAAAAGGGGATTGATCTGATGAATAATAACTAAATAATAAATAGAATGCTCTTTGCAATTACAATATTTCAACAATAATAAAAAAGCACAACACTTCCTTTTGGTCTTATATCCTTGGGATTTTTATCAATTAGCTTTTGGAGCCTCATATTAAGTTCCCTTATTATTTCATTTTCTTTCTTCCTGGATTCATAAAACTTTGCTAACAACATTCTACCATCCCTTTTTACTTCCCTTTGGTTCAAAATCAAAGCTTTAAATGCATCCCAAGTCCTGATACTAGCATCATTAAGATTTCTGAACCAAGCCCTGACATCCTCTTCTAATGATCACACAAATAACTTCATTATCACATCATCATGCTCAACGTCATTTTTAGTTAGTACATCTTGAAAAACTCTTACATGAGTTTGGGCTGAAATAACGTTATTACCTTGGAATTTAGGAAGCCTTTTATGATACTTATCTGGCATAGCAAGGGGGGCTCCTTGAAATGCTATGATATCCAAGGATTTGTACAAATTTGCTTTCCATGATGCCATGATCCTTGTTGAAGCTTGCTGCCCTGTACTATCAAGAAACAAATACCTTATATCTTCAAGAACTTCAAAAATTTCTTTACCTGAGTCTTGTGATACCAGGGCTGATTTGTTCGTTAATGTTCTCCTGTCAACCCTTTTCGGTTCAGCTAATGGTGGAGCCAACTTAACCGAGGAACTTCTTGTTTGATATTCTTCTTTGAATTTTGTTCCAATGGATTCACCAGATGAGATGTCTCACCAACAGTCCTGAAGTATAGTCATCAATTTCTGGGCAAAGGACTTGGCTTCCCTGGCAACATCGATTTGTTACCTTCTAAATCTGCACCTATAAAATATTCAATTCTAAGCAAGGTTTCAAACCTAGGGCAACTTCTTTGAATTTTGAAACCCTGCAGGATTTCCCTTCACTTTAGGCCAGCTCTCCTCTGGCACAAGGTTTTTTTTTCTTAAGTGGGATTGCTAAATTACCCTTATAATCTTCTTCAACAAACCAGATTTAACAATCGAAATGGTTATGATGTACAATGGATATTATTGTGGTGAATTCAAGTAGATTAATGCCTCATCCTTGGGCAAAATGGAGTCAAAACACTTTTAAGGCTCGAAAAACTTAATGATAGACAATATTAAATCCAAGAAGATGCTTGAAACGGCAATCAATCCCGGCCATAACAGTGCTGCAAAATCATATTGCAGCCAGCATACTAAGCTCATAAAGACAACGTTTGATTAAAGAGAACCACCCAGGTACATAGCATAAAACAAATCTGAAATTAAGTGTTGAAAATGACAAAAGGGTCTCTTTTCAGACCTCTAGTGCTGAAGATAAGCCCTAAGACAGCAGCAATATTTCCAGCACAAGATAGAGGAAAACAAGATACCATAACAGCCTTATAATAGATGATGACAGCCTTGAGTATTTCCTCAAATAAGCTCCAAACCTGCTGAAGATATTATTGATTACAGCTCAAGTATAAGGGTCTTCTCCACAATGAAAACATGAGTTGCAAATGAAGGAGGGGCCTCTTTTTATAGGCTCTCCTTGCAGACCTAGATGAAATTAAATATCATTAGAAGTGTCTAGATTCCCTTAGAAGTTGGATGCTTGACTCTTTAAGCCTTCATTTACTCTTCATGCAGTGAAAGTGTCCAAGTGTCACCCTCATATGCCAGATGTCCCACTAAGAAATTGATTTTCCTCAATACTTGTGCCTTTTTAGAGTCTTCTTCATGGAATGCCTTACTTCACCATGGCTAAAACATCACAAATAATATTAAAAACTGCCTTCTACAGTGTTCTTAAGCAAGTCGCTCCACTAAATGTGGCTTCAAGGTTGCTTTAATAGTAATTTCATGACTAAGATTGCAATGTGTGGGATAGAATGAAGGGTGGCCACCAAAAAGTATGCCATAAACACATCAAAACCTCCCTTAGGTGAAGGACAGTTCATGAAGAATTGTGTAAGCAGCCTTGTAGAGGGGTTTGGAAAGTAACGTGTCCTCTTCCTATGAATGGTATTCTACCACAATGCCATCTCATGCCTCCAAATATGCAAAACATGCATCATTTTGAGATGTGAAAATTGCCCATGAAGATGATAATGTCTTGAAATATGCAAATATGTCTTGGGGAATGTGGACATGCATAAAAAATAACCTTAATGAAAGATTACACATCAACATGCGTGATTATGCTCCCTTTCTCCAATGCCCATGTTGTAGTGGTAATATGCATTATCCGTGAAGCTTCTCTTGAGCATGTTGCATCAGTTATTTCATTTTGTTGATATATTGACCTTCAATATTTCATAGAGGTTCCACAAGAAAATCCCTTGGTTTTCTAATTGCTGTTTTTAATTCCGCTTTTTAAAAACTTTGAGGCTTGGCACTTCATTTTGTAAGCCTTTTTGTTAGGTTACTTGCAATTATAATGGAAAAATTTAAAGGAGCACAATTGCATTGTTTTGGAAAGATATCCTTGGATAAGTAGCATGGTTGTTTTATTCCATGGAAGCAAATACATTAATTCTTGTAATAGTTTGAACTTTGGTTTGTTTATGTTAATGTTATAAACTCATTGAAGTATGTTTCAAACTCTTTATGGGCATTGTAGGTAATCAAAAATTATTATGAAGGTAGGGATATTACTCGGGAAGACCTAGAGGCTGCCTTACTTGTTGGCATGGGTCCAAGGGAGAAAAGGCGTTTAAGCAAGAAGAAAGGTTTGGTTTTTAAGCAACTCGGCATAAATTCTAGTTCTATGGACAGTAATGGCTCTAGTGGCAACGATGTTGAGACCTCTCCATGGAGAAGTAGTTTGGGTACGAAAAGAACAGATGCAGAAGTAATTTCACCAGCTGTTGTGAAAGAGAATTTGCCAAATTTTGTAGAGTATGAAGATTTGTGTTTTGGTCAGGACAATAGAGAGACTGAAACCGTTGAAGCTTACACCAATGGGGGTTCCACCATGGATGAAGAAATTGAGGATTCTTTGTTATCAGGTGTAAATGATGAGGTTGAAAAGTCAATTGATTGTTTCAATGTAGAATCAAATACTCTTTCAAACGGAACTGTTTCCCTTGGAGGAGGTTTATATAACCAAAGAAAAGATGAGGTTGGGGTTATTGATTTTGATAAAATAGGAATTGATACTATTGTAGAGGAGCAGTATAACAGCTTTCCAAGTTCTCTGAAGCTTAAACAAGCAGCTGAATCGGATTATATTGGTGAAGCTTTTGTGGAACCAATCACAGGTGCATTGGAAACATCGAAGCGCGCACAAAAGATATCCTTATTAGGTCATGGGCCACATGGAAAAAGAGTAGTGGAGAAATTGTTGCAGGATAATGGTGAAGATGGCATCCGTGAGTTTTGCCAGCAATGGCGTTTAGTTTTTGTTGAAGCTGTTAAACCATGCTTTTTACCTGCTGGGTGGGATATCCACCATAGGTAAGCGTTAAATTCTTTTTATTCAGCATATTAATTTGTTACTTCCTTTTCTCATCACTCCTCTCTTTGACCTCCAAATTAGAAAGACATCTTTTCACCAGTTTTAGTTTGTAAAACAGATTATCATTTAGCTGTGGCACTATCAACATTATAACTAATGCTGAGGGTAAACTATTAGGCGATTTAGTTAAAGATTTTTTCAAGTGAGTATTCCTCCTCCATATGAGGTTCTTGAGGACTCAATCTGTTAAAGGCATGAACTTTTAACTTCCCAATTTCCTTCCTTTATAATTGGGTTGAACCTGGAGGGTAGGAGCTTGGAAATGTTTCTACCTCAAACTTTTTTAATGAGCCAAAAGTCAACAGAAAATACATTTGAGTGAAGATGTCTATTGTGCTTGACCAAATTTGCAGTTTTTATTTATTTATTTATTTTGACCAACAATTTTTGACGACTTAAGAGTTAAAAAGGTTGTTTATTAGAAGATCATTTAATCGTTGTAAACAATGTTGTTTGAAATATTATTTTGTATAGATTTTACAGTATTTGATGAATGCAGTATGCAAGCAAATATAGAACGTTCTAATTAGCAAGAATACATTCTCAATCATTTAGCCACTTAGATGATATCCAAACAAGAAATATTTTCTCCCAGAAATTCAATGTCATACCTCTCTAACTATGTAATTATATCATCTGGAATGTTGAGATCATAAGATGGTGGATCTATGGTGAAATCTCCAATAAACCCTAATCCAGGCAAGCAAAAAATACAGCAGAAATGAAACAACACTTAAATGATGAACACAAGAAGGATTGCTCTAATCCTCAAGCACATGAACAAGAAAAGCACACTAGAGAAAGATTGCCCTTAGCCCTTTGTCAAAAACTGAGTTGCACAAAATGGAGAAACGTCTGTAAATTTCCGAAATGGGGACATCAGGAAACACAACCCCCCCAAAATGGGCATGTTAAGGGAAACACAATATATATATATATATATATATATATATATATATATACTCTGGTTCAATATATGCTGGTTCATAAAAGGAAATTCTAATAGGCTTAAAACTGAAATATTCAATCGTTTATTATCACAAGTCTACTTGTAGTTGTATTTTTTTAGTTAATGCTCACATTGGATAAGGGTTTCGCCTTTACTAATGACGTATGGCACACATGAAGTCTCATCTATATCTTTACATGCAAAAGTTAAAGGTATTGCTACTTAAAGCTCTGTTTCTAAACACTTTTTCACAGATTTTGATTGGGCACTCCTGAGAGTTTCATTATTGCCGTGTTTTACTTCATTTGTTGAAGCAAATCAATGCCATAAGGGTCTTAAAGACCTGTCCTAAAGGAGCCTTAAATCACCTTAACTTAAATCTATGCTTGCTGGAGTAATCTCTGGAATTATAAATTGTGTCTAAAATGTTTTTTTTGGGGGGAACTCATACAAAGTTTCCAGATTTGAATTTCATTTCCAGTTGAAGAAAGTATTTGAAGCTGTAGGTGAAATAAATTCCTTCATGTGGTAAACGTCTCATTTTTCTTTGTCCTGCACAGAACAATTGACAATGTGCTGATAAGAGGGTTAAACATATTTCATTGTTATTGGATACTTGATGAATGATTGATAAATTTGTGAACTTTACAGTGCCTTAAGTTTCCTTTATCAAATACATCAGCACAGTATAATCTGGAAACATACATGGTTGCAATTGAAATACATAAATTTGGTATCTCTTGACTACGCTGCTAACTTGATAGACTGCAGATCTGGGAAGTTTTTGTGCACCTTTCATTTGCAGCAAAACAACTCAGGAAATATCAATAAACTTGATACATACTGTGGATCTGAAATGGTTTCAAATCATATGCTGGTTCAAAAATGGAAATTCTAATAGGCTTAAAACTGAAAGATTCAATCGTTTATTATCACAAGTCTACTTGAAGGTGTTTTTTTTTAGTTAATGCTCACATTGGATAACGGTTTTGCCTATACTAATGATGTATGCCACACATGAACTCTGATCTATATCTTTACATGCAAAAGTTAAAGGTGTTGCTACTTAAAGCTCTGTTTCTAAACACTTCTTCACAATTTTTGATTGGGCACTCCTGAGAGTTTCATTATTTCCGTGTTTTACTTCATTTCCTGATTTGAGATCAGATAATCCGTGAAAACGGCTTCCACACAGGCTGAAATGGCTTGCAAACGCTGTCGGCTGTACCATACGACGTTGCCAAAATGGGAAATGCCGTATGGTATGGCTGACGGCGTTTCCAAGCCGTTTCGACCACTTTTGGCGTTTCACTGTGTTTTGGGTATTGGTATGGCACCCAGGGGGGCCGTTCCCTGCAACTTAGGTTAAAAAATGACTTGACTGAACAAATTAGAAATAAGGAGTGTGCTTTATTTATACACCTCCTTTATGGTTTATGGTGCTATCCTCAAGAGAGTTGTTAGCTTTTTAGCTCGGGAGGTACTCCGCATGTTTTGTCTTGTATTCGGATGTAACCTCATGGTGACACTACTAGGCACTTAACTTTGTAATGGTTTTTTATAAAGTTTTTATAAAGTGGTTCTTTTATTAAAGTGACTTTTTAATAAAGTGTACCTTCTAATTTTAAAGTGACTTTATTTCATAAAGGGCACTTATGTAATAAAGTGAAATGTACTTTAATATTTTAAGTGATTCATTTTGGAGGGAATGAATCATGACCCTTGATTTTGAAAAAGGCAAGATTAAATCTTGGCCTTTGGATTTAGGGTTGGGGAAGGTAAAAAGACACTTTGGAGGGAAAATGTCATTTTTAGATTTATAAAAGAATGCATTGGGTAGTGTGCAAGACACATTGAGAGAAGGAGTTTGAAAGATTTTCTAAGTGAGCTTGAGAGAGGAAAGAGGGTAGCAAGGATTGCACATTTTCCAGGAGGGCTAGGGCACAAATCCCAAGGAGAAATTTTTGTTTGAGTGCTGGGTTGATTTTCTGTTGTTGGAGGCCGTACTGTACGGATCCGTACAGTCCGTACAGCAAGAGGAAGAGGGAACGGAAATCGAGGCAGGCTGGGCATGGTTTTCGAGGTTGTTTTGAGCGTTTTTCTTGCTGCTGCTAGGCTGTACAGAACAGTCCGTACAGAAGATTGTTTGCACGAATTTCGAGGTGCATAATTTTTGGGTGGGTCATACAACAATATAGACTTGGCACAGAAATCGAGGAAGAAAGTTTGGGACAATTTTTGGGTGTTGTAAGTGGTTTTTCTCTTGGCTGGAAATGTGTTATTGCTGCAGATATGTACTTTCCTGATGCTGAATAATAAATCTCTCTTCCATTGGGTTTCCCCACGTTGGGGTTTTCCTTGGTATTTGCCTAAATTTCTGAGTGATTCACGGGTGATTGAATGCTGTTCATTGTGTTTATTTCCACTGCATAATTACTTACCAATGTGTATTTCTGCTTATGGAAATTTCTGAATGTGGGTTTTAGACATTTCAGAGTTCATGCAAGACAGTTATCTCTAGGTTGCTAAGTGTATGACAAAATATTAGCTTGCTGATTTTTGTCATTAAAATTTACATGGTATTAGAGCTTGGGCTCTGAGTGACAGTGAACAATGAGATTTTTGGGCAAAGTTGAGGGGGGGAAATTTGTGATTGTTTTCCTTGAGTTGTGACAGGGAATATGGCTGCAAGCATTAGATTTGAGGATCGGTTGGATGACATTTTCAACTATTTGCAGTGGAAGGTCTAGATGTCAATCGTTCTCAAGGAGAACAAGATTTGGAACTATGTCAACTCTGTTGTTGTGGCTCCCGCAATAGATCCTGTTGCTTTGGACTTGCATGAGGTCAAAGAGGCCAAAGGCTCAGAGGATTATTCTGGATGGGGTGAAGGATCACCTTATCCAACACTTGGCTGTGAAGAAGACAACCAAGGAGATGTGGGATGCACTTAAGAACTTATTTGAGGCGAAGAATGAGAACCGGAAGATGGCCTTGAAGGCTAAGCTGCATGATATCAAGATGGGGAAGGAGGAGAGTGTTTCTTCTTATCTTACCCGGGTAGCTCAAGTGAAAGATGAGTTGGCTACTGTTGAAGAGGTCATATCGGATTCCGAGTTGGTGAGGATAGCCTTGAAAGGCTTCACCAAGGAATGGGAAGTCTTCGTGATGTGTGTGGTGGGTCGTGAGCATCTTCCAGATTGGAGCAGACTGTGGGATGATTTGACTCAGGAGGAGATCGAGGAAGGATCTCAGAGCAGTGAACAAAAGACAGATGGAGATGATGAGAATGTTGCTCTTACTGCAAAGAAAAAGAAGAAAGGAAGTTCCGGAAGGGACTTGAGTAAAGTCATATGCTATTGTTGCAACCAGTTGGGGCACCTTGCCTCTCGTTGTCCTGAGAGGAAGAAGAAGAAGAAGGAACCAGAGGGGCCTGAGACAATTGCTACAACAACCATGGAGGACTTTGCTTCCAGGTATGACAGGGGATTTTCTTTGGTTACCCTAGTTTCTAGTGTTAGTAGCGGAGGATTTGGAGGTGATATCAGATGGATTGTGGATAGTGGAGCCTCTTGCCACATGACGGGAATCTGGCGAGTATTCCTTAATATCACAGAGACTGGTCCTGACCGACATGTGGTAAATGAAGGTGGTATGGCGCGAGTTGTACGTGGAGTTGGAAGTGTTAGATTCCAACTCGAGTATGGAGGATTCCTGGAGCTTGATGGAGTTCTCTTTGTTCCAGGGTTGAGGGTTAACTTGCTCTTAGTCTCAACCTTGGAGGATGTAGGATATTGCACATTGTTCAAGAGGGAATGTAATGTCCCTCACCTCTTGATGAAGAGGTTTGGAGAGACTTAGTGTTTTAGTCATCCCCACTAGACCATAGTCTCATGCAGCATGGGAAAAGGTCAACTAACTCAATATTATATTTTGAAGTTGACTTGGGAAAAGGTAAAAAGGTAAAAAAGTAACTCAATGAAGGAATATAGCACTTGAGGTTGAGTTAGGAGTTGAACCTAAGGGTTAACTTAACTCAATAGAGAAACAAAAAGAGGTATAAAGGAAAGCCTAGGGTGCACCTCTCATTTCATCTTGGATATTATTGCATTTGGCTATTGGGCTCTTGAGCACACAATTTTGAGGGTTTTGAGATTACAAACCCTAGAGAACAACTCAGTGGTGAAAGATTCCACTCACCTTGTTCCAAGCTTGGTCTCGGGGATGAAATACTCCACCCACACCATTCTATAGTCTTCNGCACACAATTTTGAGGGTTTTGAGATTACAAACCCTAGAGAACAACTCAGTGGTGAAAGATTCCACTCACCTTGTTCCAAGCTTGGTCTCGGGGATGAAATACTCCACCCACACCATTCTATAGTCTTCACAGGTACCATCATTGATCCAGGACGGCAACAGGCCGTACCCTTGAGGGTTTTCTAGCAGGGGCGCATCATTTCTTGGAGAGGAGTTTGATCCAGCTTTGTGAGAGGGTCTATTGACATTCTAACACCTGGGTATTACTTGTAGGGCCTTGTTCATCAAATTTGGAGCATTTTGGGAGGGTTACTACTGCTAGATTATTATCTGGAGCTTTGGGACGTTTTTGAGAGAAGGAGGGCGCAACTGTGATTCAGATCTATCTAGTTTGGGAGGGTTATACTTCAGATCTAACCCTGAGACTTCTCCCAGTAGTTTGTGGTGGCCCGATCTATCTTTCTAGAGATTTTCTGAGTGTTTGGAGGCCTCCTCCATCAGGGCCGAAATATTGAGCTTGACAGTCTTCAGGAGGGCGCAACTTGGATTAGGGTTTCAACAGTTTGGAGGGGTAAACATTGGCATCTGGACTTCAGACTTCAGGGAGGGCTTCTACTTGCCCCAATCTATCTTTTTGTGGAGTTTAGCACTATTTGGAGATCTCCTTCAGCTGGGCCGAAATCTTGGTCTTCTCATCTCTTTAGCAAGACGTGCCATCAGCCAAGGGGGTTTGGACGTGACCCTGGTTCTTCTTGCAATGACCCTCATTTGTATATTTAGCCTTTGGAGGCTTGTTTTGTCTTATCAGAAGCATTTTGTAGCAGCTCATATATTATCTCTTGGAGCCATCTGATGTTATTCCAGATCTGCATCCATTTTGTATCAGGTTCTTGCTTTTCATAATAATAAAGGTTAGATCTATGCTTTTGAGTTCCATATCTTGTGTACTAGTTAGATGTCGTATTGTCATTGATTATATCTTCAGATCTGTGCTTAATAACTGAATATAACCCTAAGGCCGAAAGTTGAGAGGCCTGCCTGCAAACACACACAGACAAACAAGCAAATCAGTGGTTAGTTAGTGCTCCAAGCGAAAAAATTGTCTTGGGAACATTACAATGGTATCAGAGCTCTGATCCTCCCATCTTGTGAGGATTAGTGCATGCAGAAGTTCAATGGCATTTATATGGGCAGAAGGAGGAAACAAACAGGTGAGGTAGAGGCCGATATGGAAGGTTCAGGTGGGGACAATGAGCCACAGGGCTTAGCAACCTTGACACAGGATCTACGTAAATCCATACAACAGACAGAGAGTACATTGGTCAAACACTTACAGGAAAGCCAGGAGGCAAACTGTAGGGGACAGACTGTAATATCAGAGACCTTGAGGAAGGTAGATGAAAACCAAACAAGGATAGTCGAAATGCTAATGGAGATGGCTCACAAGGGGAAAGGCCTAAAATCTTATGCCAACAAGGAAACTAGTGGATCTCATGGAGGGAATAGATATCAGCAGGAACATATTCCCTATCATCATTCTGAAGCTATCTAAGGATTGGTGCAGAAGCTAGAGTGCCTTGATGGTCATTATTGTCATGGAGGGCGTCTCGCATCCGACAAGACTAAGCATCGTTGAGTTTTGATTAGGTGAGCTTCATCAATGTTCTACTTTAGATCATTTTTCACATTGATGGATTGTGCTCGTACCTTAGAGCCCATTATCCTTATTCATGGGTTTCTTTGTGCCTAACAAATGTTTTCATCATTTGTATTTGATCAAGTGGCTTTCTCTCAGTTTGTCGACTTCAACTGCTTTTCCAGTTGGAGGGAGCATACATGTTAGGTGAGTTGCAGGTTGCGGCTGCAAATGGTCATGTGTGGTGGGTGTTGAAATAATGTAACTGCGAAGAGCATTCTTATTATTTTGTTATTGGATTAAATCCCCATTGTGGATTAATCATGTCATTATTATTATTTTTATTATTAGATTAATCCCCATTGAGGATTAATCAAGTCGGTAATTGTATAAGGACCAAATCCCCTTTTGCGGATTGGTCATCGGACAATTACAATGTGCAGAATAAGAAGTCGGCCCCAACAATTATATTGAAAGGGCCAGATTTAATTAAAGGTGGATTTACCCACCCAGTGTGAGAGGTCGGCCCTGCCAGATGGTGACTCTTCACACGTGCCAGATTGATATAAATAAGGGGCTAGCGCCTCACTTCTAACACACACTTCACTTGCTCATTCTCTTATGAGGCAAGCTGCAATTTCAAGTTGGTGAGAGGAGAAGAAGGGTGGCGCATCTATTGGGGAGGACTTTCTGTATTGGTTTGAGTTATCTCTTGAACATTGTATAAGCCATTTATGAT
>SNQJ01S0020723.1:7594-18659 GCA_010110895.2 Picea sitchensis | reverse complement strand
TAAATGTTGTGTCTCTTGTGAATGTGTATTTCTCAGTGATCTTGTTCTTATTATGCTCTTATCTAATGAAATGCAAAGAACTATAATAATGGCATAAACATTAACAGTGGGGTCCTTATTCCTGTTGAAGAATCGAGGCACCATGCATTTGACTCCATTGCCCAGTGGACAAGCACTTGATTTATAGGCTAGGTTTCTAGGGATTAATTTTTCAGAGTTGCAGAGTACAGTGATTCAAAGATTCTTGACATCTTGCAGACGATGCCATCCCCTTGAGTCGCCATTGTTACCCCTAGATTGCTTGTGCAACTGTTGGGTTAAGATCCAACCAGATTCCATCACGTTGGTTTCATCTACTGTTACATCCAGGGTTTCATGGTGATTAGAGTTTGCTACAGAGTTAGTTTTGTCTGATTTGGAGAGCTATTTTTAGTAGTTCTCCTATTTTCTAGGAGCCATAGTTTGGAGGCCTGCATGTCAGAGATATCTACATATTCTTGGTCTTTGCAAGCTCACGATGGCAATGATGTTTCTTTGGGTGAGATGCAAATAGTTTCATTACACTATTATTTTTAACGATTAGGTTTTCAAGGTTTGCATGCCAGTTTTGAGCATATATTTGAGTTCCTTACAGAAAAATGAGTTTGATGAGACTGTTTTCATTGACATGTAAGACACTGCTATTTTTAGTTTATTTTTAGATGTGTTATATTTGGCAGTAATCTCATAGCAATTTTCTTCATTTTGTTTCTTTCTTATTTTTTAGGAGATGGAATTCTATTTTTGGCATGTCTATATTTAGGAGTTCTATTTATAGCGGGTACAAGGTATAATGTCATTGTTTTGGTGAGCAATGGTGGATTGGTTTCTAGGTTCCGGTTGGTGAAGGATGGCTAGAAGGTGTAATGTCATGGTTCTGGTGAGCAATGGTGGATTGGTTTCTAGGTTTTAGTTGGTGAAAGATGGTTAGATAAGTTCTGAATTGAACAGATGGATATGTTCTCTCATTGTGACACATGGTAGCTGTTTGAAGGCTTTCCATTTGGGTACATAGATTTTTCTATCTTTATCAAGTCCTATAACCTAAGTTAACCTCATTGGTTATAATTGGTATTATTGATATTTAAAGAAACCCTATGTCAATTTTCTATGCATAGTTGTCATGCTTACTGTTATCGCACAAGTTGTAGGTTGGGCAAATCCGACCCAACCACTAAATGGCGGCAACTAAGAGGTCACCTACCCACTGCCACATTAGGCAGGTGTCCCCGTCACTTTAGAGGTGAGGTAATCACCTCAAGGGGGGAATCCCAGTGATGCTAGGGGGAAAGGGATGAAGACGAATGAAGATGAAGATGAAGTCCCTAGAAGTCAAGTCTAAATGGTATGAAGGTCTTGGAATGAGGTCTTGAGAAGGTTCAAGGGTTTCCAAGGGTTGAAATATTGTAACTGCAAAGAGTATTCTATTTATTTATTCAGTCATTATTAATTAGATCAATCCCCTTTTGTGGATTGATCATGTCGGGCATTGTAATTGACCAAATCCCCTTTTGTGGACTGGTCAAACCCTAAATATATTATGTAAATTGAAAAGTCGGCCCCCAGGGTAATTAAAGTGGTTTTAACCGCTAAGAAGACAAGTCGACCCTGCCCAGTGAAGAGACACCTTTCCAGCTCCTGCCAGTTTGTATAAATAAAGGAAGCCATCACCTCGTTTGATCACTCACTCAGCTCACTCATCTAGTGCGCAAGTTTGAAGGAAGTTGCAGTTGCCAGTTGCCAAAAGAAGGAAGAGAGAGAGGCGCATTGCTCAGTAGAAGATATTCTCTAGTTTTTGGTTTATTGTCTTGGCATTGTATTGGCTATCTATATTAAGGAAGTTTTTGCTGGGTTTTCTCCCCCATGAGGGTTTCCCATGATAAATGTTGTGTATCTTGTGATTGTGTTTCTCTCAGTGATCCTATCTATGCTATGGTTATCTAGTAAATTGAAAAGAAACCTAATAATAGATTAAACCTTAACATGGTTTCAGAGCTAAGCTGAAGAGAGCATCTTTCACTGGATAAAGAAAAACGTCACTGTTGCCGTACAAGAAAATTAGGGCTTTTTATTGAAGAGGAATTTCAGTCTAAAATTCATCTCGAAAAGTGTGCCCTAGCCTAGGGAACTCTTTGGCACCTTCAACGCACTTTTTCAGTGGATAGAACTCTCGGAAAGTGAAACCCTAGTTTTCACTGGTACTAGAAAACCAAAATTACCAGAACCAGTACCAGTACCAGAAGTACTAGTCGATATTTCCGCAAGCTCAGTTTCAAGGGGTAAAATTTGGATTTTCAGAAATCTGACTGCACCAGCTTACTCGCCTCAACTCGACGCATCTAGCCCCTGGATCATAATTTCAAAATTTGAAGTTTGAAAAATTAGGGTTTCCTCATAAAATCCTAAGTTGCAGTTGCAGTTTCAGAATCAGTTGCAGTATCAATTGCAGTTGCAGTATCAACTGCAGTACCAGTTGCAGTCACCCTTGAAGTTTTTAAGGGTTGGTAATTATTACTGCTGCTACCAGATGGTGCCACTACCTGCAAACGCTATCGGAGGTGTGTACTCATATATGTTTAAACTGCTAAGCTTTAAAGGGTATTTGCAGGAGAAGGGATCTCTTGCCATAGATCTAGAAGGATCTCAAGATCCAACACATTTAGAGGAATAATGCAACCCAGGTTTGATTATTCTGACATGCATCTATTTGATATGACATTATTTTGATCTAGGTTTCATGTTGAAGCTATTACCATCATACTAACCTTTGGTCAAATTTAAAGTCAAAGTATTAGATGGATTAAAGTTAAGATCATAGAGTTTATTCTCTAACCCAACTTTCTGTCAAGATAACATATTGTCTTAGTACAAAAGATAGGTTGAAGAAAACACTTGTCATCTTGAGTGAAGGAGACTTGGAAGAAAAGCAACACACTCGATCTTGAGGACAAGACTCTAGGTTCTAGGTTTGATTAATTAAGTTGATAAGATTCAAAGTTGCACATGACAAAGTTGATAACTACCCCATTACAAGTAAACACTATAGTTGAGGTAGCATTGTTTGAAAAGTATTATACTTGGTAGCATGTGAGCATATCAAGATAAATGCTTAATGTAATCATTTACCAGATACAACTAACATCTCCTCTAGGTGAAACCTCTTGTGTTGATTCTAGGTTACCTTGGATGAATGTTTGATAACAACACTAGAAGAGTGTTGATCTCATTTCGTATTGTATTTCTTACTTTTGATCCTTGTTTCAGATAGGTCACAAGTGAAAGCTCTAAAGGAGCTACTAGGACAATTGTTCGTGTTATTGTTTTATTTACTATTATCAAAAGAGTGTTATTCTTGCTTGCTGTTTTGTTGACCTTGTTTCAGGTCACAAGTGATAACCCTGAGGAAGCTATAGTGAAGGTTGCAGAAGGCAACATATTAGATGAGACATTAAGCAGACTATGTACATAACCATATACATTCATGTACCAAAGAAGATGAAGAAGAAGCTATCTTTTGAGATCCAGAGTATCTCATATGGAGATTGATTGTGAGGAGCAGACTTAGGTCTGCAAGTTGAAGAAGGATCTGTACAGGTTGAAGCAAGCTCCTAGAGCTTGATATGGAAGAATTGAAAGTTTCCTAAAGAGCTTGGGCTTTAGCAGGAGTAAAGTTGATTCTAATCTTTACTTCAAGGTTATTGTTGCTACTATATGTAGATGATGTATTCTTGACAAGATGAAGAAAAGCTCATCGTAGATTGCAGAAGAAGCTCGCTATAGAGTTTGATGGAAGACCTAATGCATTATCTCTTAGGTCTTGAAGTTTGGCAGAGCACAGAGAAGATCTTCCTTAACCAAGGGAAGTATGCAGTTAAAATAATGAAGAGGTTTTACATGTTGAAATGTAAATCCATGTACACACCTATGGAAATGAAGTTGAAGCTCCGGGTAGATATCTTGTCAGAATTGGTTGATGGTACTCTGTACAGACATATTATTGGTTTGGTGATGTATCTGACGAATACCAGGCCAAATATATGTTTTTCCTTGAGTCAGTATTTGGTAGAACCCAGACGTGTTCACATTGTTGCTGCAAAACATATGATGAGATACCTTAAGGGTACGCTGGATTTTGTTCTTTGTTATACTAGAGATCATGACTTTAGATTGTATAGATATTGAACTGGAAGTGTCTCTGACAGAAAGAGCACTACAGGATGTTGTTTCAGTCTGGGGTCAGCCACGATCTCATGGCAGAGTAGGAAGCAATGAAGCATTGCTCTCAGCATGGCAAAAGCAATATACATTGCTGCATGTTCCGCCAGTTGTGAAGCCATATGGCTTCATATGTTGTTGACAGAGCTCTTTGATCTGGAGATGGAAGCCACTGTGATCCTACGTGATAACCAGAGTTGTATAAAAATGATGTGTTCCATGATGAGTCAAAGCACATAGAGATCCGGTATCACCTCATTCATGATATGATGCAGAGAGGAGCTATAAAGCTCCAATATGTTGGCACAGATGAACAGGTTGCATATGTGTTGACCAATCCTCTATCTCGTGTAAAGTTTGAGCAGTTTCGAGACAAGCTTGGTATAGCCCGAAAGGACCTCCCTCGAAAGGGGGAGTAGTGCCGATGATAATATAGTATCCTGACCAATAGTGGTAGCCCCGTTAGGATTTTATATCCTAGGGAATCTTTTGATTCTTGGGAAGATCCTTAAGATTTGTCAGAGTACCACAGGATGTTGATGCCAGCCTTGTGCTGAAGATTTTCAGCTTCGTGCTAATGTTGTTGTGATGCCAGCCTCGTGCTAAAGATTTCCAGCTTCGTGTTGA
Source organism: Picea sitchensis (assembly GCA_010110895.2). Lineage (NCBI taxonomy): Eukaryota > Viridiplantae > Streptophyta > Pinopsida > Pinales > Pinaceae > Picea > Picea sitchensis. The sequence continues at coordinate 13,778 of SNQJ01S0020723.1, read as the reverse complement.
TGTTGTTGTGATGCCAACCTCATGCTGAAGATTTCCATCTTCGTGCTGATGTTGTTGTGATGCCAGCCTCGTGCTGAAGATTTCCAGCTTCGTGCTGATGTTGTGATGCCAACCTCGTGCTGAAGATTTCCAGCTTCGTGCTGATGTTGTTGAGATGCCAGCTTCTTGCTGAAGATTTCCAGCTTCGTGCTGATGTCGTTGAGATGCCAACTTCGTGCTGAAGATTTCCAGCCTAGTGCTGATGTTGATGATGCTCCAACCTTTGTGCTGTGATACTGCTGTTGTTGATGTTGTATCAACCTTGTGCTGTTATTGATGATGATGATGTATTAGTGTTATACTAATCCATGTTTGCAGATGATGATGATGCCACTTCAACTTTATTCTGAAGATGATGATGATGATGCCACTTCAGCTTCTTGCTGAAGATGATGATGTTGATGCCACTTTAGCTTCGTGCTGAAGATTGAAGGCAACCTCCACTTGTCCAAGATTGAGCCTTTCTCAAACCCAAGGGGAAAAATGGACACTAAACCTAAAATAGTCCACAACACCGAGCCCACCTCAGAGCTTTGCGCCAGCATGGAAAAATTACAAACAACTATGGATGGCATGATCAAAAATCAAGAGCAAATGATGAATAAAATTGTAAACCTAGAAAGAACCCAGGACCAGGCAACAAGGGTCCCTTACAAAGGCCATTTCCAAAAAGGGAACCAAGTTTACAAACCAAAGAATGATCAAAAGGTCCCTAAAACCCTAGCCCCTGCAAATGTCGTAGATGAAAATCCTTGGTGTTTGCAGTGTAGTGAAGCACATTGGGAACATGAATGTCCTTACAACAATGGAGGTCATGAGTAAGTGAACAATGTAGGCCATGTCATGGAAGGCCCCTAGATTTGCCTAAATATCACTCCTGAAGAACATCGAGAGGGCATAAAAGAAGCATCTAGGAAGGCTAGGATGGAAGTGATAAACAACTTAGACCAGGAATCAAAAGAGAAGTTGAAGAAACAAGAATTTCAGGTGTATAGACGAAAGAAGCTAAATCAACCTATCTCTACCATTCCTGCAGTGACACAAAACCTCCACCCTTGGACATCCTCCTTCCTAAGACATCCAAAACCGAGAGGGTAGACTTAAACTTTGACTTCGAAGGGGCACTATAAAAAATGCACGTAACCATCCCTCTGAGAAAAGTCATTAAGGTGCCATCTGTTAAAGAACGATTTGACAACTTCTTCAAAGGATCGGATGGACCCATGGGCCCTCCTATTATGTTACAAGCTGATCACTTTAGGGTCCAATATGACGAACATCCCCCCTTCTTTATGACCTTGATAATGAATAAAAAGAGCCTTAACAATTGCATGTTGGATTCAGGGGCCGGTGCTAATATGATGTCTCTCAAGGTCATGCAACAATTGGGCCTAGAAGTCACAAGACCTTACAGAAATGTGTCTGGCGTCGAATCTAGAGCCATACCCACACATGGGGTAATTCAAAACGTGGAAGTTTGCCTCAAAGCATATCCTGAAAAGATAGTCCACATTGACATAGTGGTAGTAGCCGTACCAGATGTGTGGGGAATGTTATTGTCTAGGAAGTTTGCCTCAATGCTTGGTGGTACCCTTGAGATGGACCTCACTTATGTGAACTTACCTTTGAAAAATGGAACCATAGGTCGTCTCTGGAATGTACCAATGACCAGAACACATGTGTAGGAAGCATAGATCCCATCAAAGATGACAAAGCACATGAACAAATCATGGAAAGTCTTCCTGTGTTTTCTCCTAATGATATGCCTTTCGCATCGGAGGAAGATTTTGATCAGATTCAATGGCCCAAGAAAGAAGAATACCAACAACTCCTATACAAATATAAAGACAAGGAAATTGGGACTGTGAAATTACTAAAAACAGGAGAAAGTGATATACTGATTCGGTCGTCCCAGCAAGAAGTCTTTACAGCAGAATCCCACCCCCCTCCCTCTGCACAGTACACCAGGGTTGTTCAGGAAACATGAAGTTCAAAATCAGAGAGTACAAGGAAGGGGATATAGTATGGATGTGGGATACCAAGAAAGGAAGGCCAACTAATGTCAAAGGAAGTACTCAATTTTGGCTCGGACCTTTCAAAGTTGGAAGAAAATCAGTTGACGACTTTTACTACTTGTGCACTTTGGAAGGAAGAAGGCGCCCATTACCAGTCAACGGGCACCTCCTCAAACCCCATCAAGGTGGGGGGACCCGACTTTACAGGTAATTGCAGGTAAGTAGGTAGGCATTTGCATTCATTGTATATACCATTGCATTGGATGCTAGAGTAGTTTGCTTTCACACTTGTACATATGATTGCTTTCGTTTTTGTATTATATATATGTGAGTTGGGGGTGATATCACCACCCCAAATGATTACTGATAGTTTCTATTGAGATCAAGCAGGTTACATGTTATGCCAGAGATGCTGAGGCTCTCATGTGCTCTACGGTGAGCACATGTCCCCAAGTTGGAGCCATATGTTATCCCCCATTTTTAGGGATAACTAAGGAGATTATGTCTCGAGGCCCACAGGTCCTAGACATGGAGTATCGAGAGCCAGATCGACTTGAGCATGGCCCTGGAGGGCCCATCTTTTCTTCCTTTCAACACCTCCACTTTGTCAGCAGCAACAACATCCATCACCTCGGCTTGGTCCTGTATCAGAAGTGGTTCTTGCTCCATGAGGTAATGAGTCCGGGTATCATGGTATGTGTCACTCTGATCCTCAAAACCTTTGAATATGTGCATTTAGTTCTTTTTGTTTCTAACGGGTGCTTGGATCTTATACTTATCGACTTGACCATGTCTGGGGGGAATGACAGTATGCCCTAGTAAGCTTGTGCCCATAGGTTTTGAGTTCATTGGGGGGATTTCTGAAAAGTCATCGTCTGCTCCCGTCATACTTACCACTTTCCATCTTGCTTCCCTCTCATCCATCCCATTACATTGGTCCGGGCATTGGGTTGGCCAATCATTTAAGGGTTGCACCTTGCCTTGTGGGAAGAAGGGGCTAAAGGCCCAGAAGGTAAAAGCAACTGGAAAAAGATAAAAGCCTAAAAATAAAACCTTGAGATGCTTTGCCCAGGGATCCTCGAGAAAGCAGTAAAAAGCTTCTCAACAAGAAACAAGAGGGACCCATAAAAAATAATAAAACAAGACCTAGTCAGAGGATAGGGGGTCTCATCACGAGCTAGCCTATTAGGTCCATGGGCACCTAGCGGTATGACGCTTCTAGCAGCTGGTCACCACGCCAGTGTCGTGGCTCTTGGTTGCATGGCCAGGAGAAAGGGCGTCTCATTACGAGCCAACCTTCTCATTTCCGTGAAAGTGCTTGTGGGTAACACTGCCACCACTGGTCACCACGCCAGGGCAGTGTCCCCTGATTAGCTCCTTGAAAGAAAAAACAATAAAGAATAAAGAATAAAAGGCATTAATGGGCTTGGAAACATTTGCATCTAGGACATGCGCAACTCGCCTTCTGCAAAGGCACCCACAGGTAAGCCTTGCATTTCCCTGCTATCACTGTACCCCTTGTCAGGACATCCCTTATCCACCTCATCCATTATCATGACTTGGATTTGATCTCTTCCGGAAACATCCCATTTCCAGTGGACACTAGCCCAATAGGACGCTCTATCACTTCCTCCAAACTTGCCTTGTAGATTTGTATAATGTCTTTGAGCACTTGATTAGGTAGAAAGGATTTTATGCACATGTTTGATAAAATTGATGATTGGATGTGATTGACATTGCTATGATCCCTGTGACTTATGAGCCCATCGAAGGCATATCTGTTGATGTGCAGGATCATGCCCGACGGACAAGTACCATATTGGACAGGTACACATGGGGAGATGATCAGTTCTGACCTCCATGGGGCTGAAAAGCCCACCAGATGGATACTGAGACCTCAGCAGGGGGCAGAGACAGGACAAAGGGGTTTGCACCTGAGAAGAGGAGGATGTTCCATAGAGGCACCCTGGCAGAGCCTTACCTAGGGGGGTTGTGCCCTCTCCATTGGAACGTTGGCCTTGGAAGGCCCATGACGTCACCCCGGATGCCCATGACGTCATCCGACATTGTGGACGTTTTGGGGAGGCAGTTATGGCAGTGAGGCACGTGTGGCAGCTTGGAGAGGCCCAAGGAGGGCTAATGTTTTGCTCCAGGAGGCCAATGCTGCCCCAAAAAAGGGCTAACGTCACCCTAGAAAGGGCATGACGTCTTACTTTTGCTTGATTAGGGTTTAATTTATGACATTTAATGTAAAACAATATTATTTGGTATTTTGGCCTTGTCGACCTTTTGGTGACCTAAATTTTATTAAGGTCACTTGGTATTGTATAAGTAGAGAGCTAAAATTCTCATTTTGAAGGAGGATCTTTCACTCACACATAGTGAGGTTTGAAATTTGCACCCTTCTTTAGGGTTTTTGGCTGAAAATTGATGCGCACTTGTTGAAGGAGTCTCTTTCTTGTCTATTTTGGCATTTTCTTGGTGGAAGGTTTACAACTAGGGTTTGGCTATATGAATGCTTGGTGAATGTAAGTGAATTTCTACAAAACACTTCCTATTTGAATGGTTATGGTATTGTTTACTTGCATTTTGTTATTATAATTTGTTGGAATAAACCCTAGGGGACAAGCACATGTTGGTGCCCTTGTTTCATGTCCCTACTAAGTTATTCTAAGAGTCATTTTGATTTGCTAAAGTTAGATAGAGCCTTGCCATAGCAACACTCTACTTCTACTCTTCTAGCCTAGCCGTTTTTTACGTCGTCTTTGAGCTAAGGAAGGAGGAAAACGCACTAAGGCCTAGGGTTTCTACACCTTAGTGAGCCGTTTTCCCCTAGGGTTTGATTGATGAAGCCTTGCCTTAGCAACACTTCATCTATAAACTCTCTTGTTCTTGGGCATAGCATTTATTACTCAAGCTAGTCGTTTTCATCTTGTTAATGAGCTAAAGAAGGAGGAGAAAGCACTAAGGCCCAGGGTTTCTACACCTCAGTGAGACTTTCTCCCCTAGGGTTTCATTGTTGAGGCCTTGCCTTAGCAACACTTCAACATCTAGCCCTCTTGTCTTTAGCCATATCACTGTCATTTCAGCCCTTCAACATTTGCAACTATTGTGACTCCATTTGCCCTAATAACGCACTGATCTAAGATTTCTTGTGTTCAGTACCTTGATCACACACAACTTCTAAATATTCTTGAACAATCATTAACTCATTCTAACCCTAGCTTAGACTAACACTTACTAACCCTATTGTTGCTATGATCTACTTGAGTTATCTTTATACATTGCAACATTTATTATATCTTTAAAACAATTGAAAGATTAGCTAAAGCGTTGCTCTTAGTATTGTTACATTGATTTCTATTCATCATTGCAAAGTTTCTTTAGCGTTCATTGTGAAGTGATATTGTGTAATCATTGCTATTATATAAACATTGATTTACTTCATCAATATTATTGGTCAAATGCTTATTATCAGAAAGTCTTTGATTATATGAAGTACTAACCAACAAGTAATCTTGCACATGTATAGTTTCCTTGTTGCTTTGTCTTGGGCAGGTACACTTTTTGGTTATTACTTATCTTTATTGGCTGATTAGCCGGGACTTTTTGATCGGTGGTGACTTGTGAGGGGGAATATTATACTTAGCCTTTCAAGCCTTTGCCTTCTCAAAACCCCAGGTCACCGGGGATGTCTCCCCTGGGCCTAGCAGCCTAAACAGAAAGAGCTATCCTATTAAGGTGACAGTGGTAGGATAGTCTCAGTTACGCCGGTTTTCCTTTCCTTCATCCGTCTTTTACCTTCACTACAAACTGTGCGATAACATGCTACATCATCCAAGTCATCTTCAAGGCCTTTCAAGTTTTATCTTCCTCATTCGACATGCAGGCCCTTGGCATCCACCTGTGGGCATCAAGCCCCATGGAAGCCCAAGCTAGGCTTGTTCTTCCAAAACTGTCCACCAGCTAGGTCCTGCAAAGATAAAGAAGCACGCCCTCCAAGGATCTCAAGTCATAACATCATGATAAGTGAATCCAATCAATAAATGAGCCACCTAAGCATGTGCATCAAAGATCACTATATCAAACAGTTAATTGCTCAAAGACATTATGCGACTTGTCAAGCTTGA
>SNQJ01S0020722.1:61879-90321 GCA_010110895.2 Picea sitchensis | reverse complement strand
AATAAGGTATTTCTAATGAAGAGATTATTTAATATGAATATGTCAAAAGGTGGGTTTGTTGCAGATCATTTAAATGAATTTAATATGGTTACTAGTCAACTAAGTTCTGTAAAAGTGGACTTTGATGATGAGGTCAGGGCTCTTATAATCTTGTTCTGATTGCCAGAAAGTTGGAATGACTTGGTCATGGTTGTAAGTAACTCTGTATCTGGTTCAAAAATTTTAAAATTTGATGATGTTGTTGGTGTCATCCTTAGTGAGGAAATGCGATGGAAAAACACAAGTGAGACATCAGGTAATGCATTAAACATGGAGAACAAGGGAAGACAAAAGGATAGAGGAAAGGGCTCAGGGAATTATGAGAATTATAGGAAGGGAAGATCAAAATCAAGACTGGGAAAGATAGAGTACTAGAATTGTGGGAAGAAAGTACAACTGAAGAAAGACTACAGAGCTCTAAAGATACAAAGAGATGGACAACAGGAGAAAAATCAGGAAGCAAATGAGACAGGTGATGTGTTACATGATTCTTTGATTCTTTCTGTAGATAATATTTCTAAGTCTTGGGTAGTAGATTCATAGGCTTCATTTCATGCCACACCCCATAGGAAACATTTTCTAGATTATGTTCAAGGTGATTTTGGACAGGTTCATTTGGGTGATGGTGCACCATGAAAAATTGTTGGAATGGGAAAGGTAAAATTAAATCAAAGGAATGGAAATTGATGGTTGTTTAAAGAGGTAAGACATGTTCCATATCTAAGAAAAAATCTGATTTCAACAGGGAAGTTGGAAAGTCAAGTTTGTATATCCATATTTACAGATAAGATGTGGAAGGTCACCAAAGGATCACTGGTGATAGAAAAAGGAGAGAAGGTAGGTACATTGTATTTATGTACTAGTAATACTAAATATTCTATCTCTTTATATTCTACAGGAGTGGATACAACCATGTGGCATCATAGGATTGAACACATGAGTGAGAAGGGGATGAAGATACTTCAAAAACTAAATTTGTTGCCAGATCTTAAAAAAAATGACTTGGATTTTTGTGAGCATTGTGTTTATGGAAAACAAAAGAGAGTCAGATTTCTCAGAGTCAGAAAAGAAAAGAAGAGTGAAAGGTTAGATATTTTGCATATAGATGTATGGGGACCAACTCAAGTATCATCTCTTGGTGGATCTTGTTATTATGATACTTTTATTGATGATGCAACTAGAAAAACTTGGGTTTATTGTATTCAATAAAAATCTGATGTTTTTTATACTTTTAAGAAATGGAAAGTTTTGGTTGAGAGTGAGACAGGAAAAAGGTTGAAGTGTCTTAGATCAAACAATGGAGGTGAATATTTCAGCAAGGAGTTTGATGATTATTGTTCATACCATGGGATTCGTAGAGAAAATATAGTTAAAGGAACACCACAAGAAAATGATGTCTCGGAAAGGATGAACATGACAATCATGGAGCGTGCAAGGAGTATGAGATTACATGTTGGTCTTCCCTTACAGTTCTGGGTAAATGTTGTAGATATTGTTGGTTACTTAATAAAAACAGGAACTTCAAGATATTTGTATGGTGGAATTCCATAGGAGGCATGGAAAGGTAAAAAGGTAAACTATTCTTTTTTGAAGAATTTTGGTTGTGAAGAATTTGTCCATACTGATAAAGAAAATAGAACAAAGATCGAGGAAAAATCCGAGCAGTGTACCTTTATTAGATACGGTGTTAATGATTTTGATTATCTCTTATGGAATTATGAAAATCACAAAATGATTAGGAGTATATATTTCATATTCAATGAGAAGGTCATGTACAAATATCAGTTGTAGGGAAAGATACAAGAAAAGGAAAAATATGAATACATAGTGCTTTATGAGATCACTAGAAAAGAAATTCCAAAGGAACCAAAAAATAAAAATGTACAAAAACATGAGGAACAGGTACCTCAAACTCCTGCAAGTGTTGTTAGAATATCTACCAGGTTAAGTAGACCCACATAATGATACTATCCTTCATTGTATTATTTATTGTTGACTAATTCTGGTGAACCAGAATGTTCAAGAGGCAATGCAGGTAGACACCAAAAATAAGTGGGAGAAAGGAATGAAAGAGGACATGGATTCTTTGGTAAATAATCAAACTTGGGACTTGTTTCATTTTCCTATAGGAAAAAGAGTATTGCAGAATAAATGGGTTTCCAAGTTGAAGGAAGAATATGGAGGAAAAAAGTGGTACAAGGCTGGACTTGTTGTAAAGCGGTTTGCACAAAAGAAAGGCATAGATATTGATGAAACATTTTCTAATGTTGTTAAAATGACTTCAATTAGGACTTTTTTAAGTCTTGTGGTAGTAGAATATTTACATCTTGAACAATTATATGTAAAAACAACTTTTCTCCATGGGAATTTCGAGGAAGAGATTTATATGCAACAACCACATGGATATGAGGTCAAAGGGAAGGAGAATTTGGTATAAAGGTTGAATAAGAGCTTGTATGGCCTAAATAAAGCTCCAAGGCAGTGGTATTTGAAGTTTGACAGGTTTATGATAGAACAAGGTTATAGTAGATGTCATTCTGATCACTCTGTTTATTTTAAAAAGCTAGAAAATGGAAGATATATTATCTTTCTATTGTATGTAGATGACATACTTGTTGTAGGGTATAATATGCAGGATATAGATGTGCTCAATAATAAATTAGTTAATTCATTTGCGATGAAGGATTTGGGTGCCACAAAGAAAATCCTTGGTATGATAATAACATGAGACAGGAAAAATCGCAAATTGACATTGTCTAAGGGTGAGTACATAGAGAAGGTGTTGGAGAGGTTTAGAATGAAGAATGCAAAACCAGTTAGTACACCTTTGGCCATCGATTTCAAATTATCTAAGGAAATGTGTCCCAAGACATAAGAGGAGATAGAATTCATGTCCAGGGTCCCTTATTCATCAGTAGTTGGCAGCTTGATGTATGCGATGGTTTGTACAAGACCAAATATTGCACATGCAGTAGGATTTTTGAGAATCTATATGAAAAATCTAGGTAAAGAACATTGGGAGGAAGTAAAGTGGATTCTCGGGTATTTGAGAGGTACTACTACTCATGCATTATGTTTTGGAGGTTTAAACACTGTTCTACAGGGATATAATGATTCAAATATGACAGATGATAAAGATAGGAGGAGGAGCAGCACAGAGTATGTTTGCACTATAGGTGGAACAAGAGTAAGTTGTATTTCAAAACTACAAAAGGTTGTTTCACTTTCAAAAATAGAAGCGGAGTATGTTGTTTCTACAGAGGCTAGTAAAGAAATGATTTGGTTACATAGGTTTGTGGAGGAATTGGAAAAGAAGCAAGAGAATAACAGGTTGTATTGTGACAGTGAGAGTGCCAATCATATTGAAAATAACTCATCCTTCCATTAGAAGACTAAGCATAGATAGCTCAAGTACCATTTCATACGATCCATCATGGAAGATGGACATTTGAAGTTGGAAAATATACACACTAGCCAGAATCCTACAGACATGTTAACTAAGGGAGTAACCAGGGAGAAAATGAGTTCTTGTTCAGTTTTAGTTGGTATTCAAGCATGAATATGAAGATGAAAAATTTTCCAGGTCTAAGAAGGATCATAGTCCAGCAGATACAACAATGTCTTAGTTGTTGAGATCAATATCCAAGTGGGAGATTGTTGGTTGCAGAGCCTAATTATCTTCCGAATTTAAAGTTCTTTGTTTTCAGTTGTGTTTATACCCCATGAAGACTTTACACCTCAGAATAATGTACACTCCTCCACGCAAGGGAGTGCAGAGGGGGGTTACCCTATGGGAGATCGGGGGCGAAGCCCCAGAAGGAAAAATTTCCTTGTAAATGTATATTGTAATTTCATAGTAAATATGCACCGTTGATTATAAGGTCGCAGATATAATGGTATAAGTTATGTTAGGGTTCTTTTCCCTAGAAGGAAACCCTATTTTATGAAGGAAATGTATTGCGAATATTGTATTCTCAATGAGGAGACTGTGAGAGAAAGAAGAGGAAGTTACAACGGGTGTGTTGTAGGTTGTATCCCTTCATTTGCTAGATAATAATAAAGGAAGGACCTAGAAATTTCTCTGGTGGACCTAGCCGACACTAGGTGAACCACGTATATATGTGTATCTATTGTATATTAGGTGTTTTAATTATGCATTTGTTTTATTTTATTGCTCTGCGATATTGTTTTTCTAACAGAAATAACCTTCTAATAGATTTAACCATTTTTCTATGGAATCCACATCTATCTAACCTTCAAATATGAGAATGTCAAAATTAACTTGTACCATGAAGGGAGAGGTTCCTCCAAAATGGTTTGATTGATGAAGATGCTCTTATTTCTATCGACAGACATTGAAGGATGTGTGCAAAATTCTCCATCATTTCGTCCCTCTGTCGCACGAGAGATTGCTCAAGCAACAAGTTAATAGAATATTTTTCTCCGCCATTTTTCTTTTCTTCCACCATCAAGGGTTTCTTGGGCATACGAGAGTGAATGTCCTCAAGAGATACAAGCTCAAGACCCAAATGGATATATTCATACCTCGTTGGGGACATGCACTGAAAAAAAAGATGATCAAGAGAATTCTACTCTGATACCACTAATCCAGATTATTTTTAGAACAAAATGAAAGAAGAGATTACAATAAAATACTCATGAAAATTACCAAAAACAGAGAAATACAATAATACTTTATTTATATTAATGAAATAATTGTAAAGAGACTATAAAAATACAGAGTGCAAGACTCGCTAGAATGGTGACAACTTTATCTTTGAGAAGAGATGTGATGGCTATGCTCATTCGAAAAAAGATGAATACAATGAGGATCTGAAGGCCTTTTTATGATAAAAAGGAATTCTAAAAGCATAGACATCCAAAAACCTAACCATACGATATGAAACGCCAAAATTCACGTGGGCCCCATTTGAGTAAGTTAGTACATTAACTTCCCGGTGTCGTAACGTTTGCATACAATCTCCGTTTTAGGTGTGTGATAGCCCATTGGAAAAGTATTTTCAAGAAATATGCATTACGCCATCAAAATCTAACTGCATCTATAGTTTGACTGTGGTGAGACAAAAAAACATTGCTTAGGGCCCCAAAATGGCCCTAGAAGTACAAAAAGATGTGCTAACATGAAAACATACAAAATAATCCATTTGGATTAGGTGAGAGGCCACCAATATCCACCTGGAAGATGTGTAGGGATTCTGAAATCCCCAGAATTTTAGAACCCACAATTGCAAAGAATTATAGAAGAATGTGTTGCACTAAAAACTGACAAGAGGAGCCAGCTGGAACAAGTGAGTGGCCACCAATATCCACCTAGATCACTACAACCACCTATCCTTGCCCCGCCCAATCTCCTTGAAATATAAATGAAATAATTAAATCACTGCCACACTGTCACTCTGAGATATACCACTATAACCATGTACCAATATGTGCCAACAACCTGTAACCAACCTATACCAATAACATGTAATCAATCTTGTACTAGAAGTCATCATGTACCAACAAATACCAACATGTACGCTAGCTGTAGATTCTAAAAATCACATATGTCCACACCCTGTCTATACTACAGCCTGCATATGTACATGGTCTGTCTATAATGCATCTTGCGTACACCTTCTGAAAACTAGGGTTTTCACCTTTTCTGAAACTCGATCACTTTAATGCCTCTGTCAAATCAACTTGCAACATGTCACTATGTCCAATCTGTAACTATGACCTATGCATACCTCATCATACATATCCCTTAACCATGTGCATCTATATCTCTTTATTCATGTGTCATACATGTGTATATAATCATGATCAAGTGTAATAACCCTCACATGGACTAGACATCAAACTCTCACTCATATGAAGCATCAAACTTCATAAACAACTTCCCAACCACTTCACAACCAAAATCCCTCAACCTTGTACCACAAATTATAAGATATGCCTCAACACTAACAATACGTACCAATGATAAATATCAAATATACCAACATTGTATTTCTGTAGATATGAATTACACAGTAATTTCCATACATCCAATATCCTCTCTAGGAAAAAAAACAAACCCCCATAACCATATCTCATATAGACAAAAATATCCAACTACTCATAAAATAAGACATACCTTTTGATCATGTAGCTAGATCTGCTATACCTAATCACTGTAGACCTTCATGGGAGTTTTCTTTTAGACTTTGAGAACTTGACACCCTCAACAACTCAGTATTTTATGGATTTTCAATTGTATGTTCCCTTTTACACTACCATCCCATGTACGTACAAGACCTCTTCCACTGCATCCCATGTACACCTAAAAAACTAGGGTATTTTTTTTTCCAGTATTTTTGCAAATCCAAAACTTTCACCACCAACCCTTGTTTCTACCTCAGACTTGTGTAACTTTCGATGTATCAATGATTACCTGCATTAACCCTCACACAATAATAGATATTCAATGTGCTCAATAGGTGCTAATATGAGACCATTTCTCTCTTATTTGTACTCTCCAAGTAGATTCCTCTAGGGGTTACCTTCTAACCAACTTAACCCAGCTTCCTTCTTTTAGGGATAACCCACTTCTAACCACTTTTCCACTTATAACCTCTTTATCTAGTATTATTAAACTCTCCACTTCTAGTTGCAACTAATTTATTTTTAATTATTTTTTTATTGCAACAACTTAACCCATGATTAACTCCTAGTTTCACCCACTTTGACTAGTCAACTTCTTCTAGGGGTTTCTAGAATAATTTTGACTTCTTTGACCTTCTAGGGGCTTCTAGATAACTCAAGAGGGTTCTCCAACATCACAAGGCCATAACTCTCTAAAAGTGAGGATTTATGTGATGTTCCACATATGAATGGAAATGGTATGACATGTACTATCCATCTAGAGTAGTCGTACCTACAAATATATTGATATTCATACCGTTATACCTAAAAAAATATTGAGTCCCTTAACCATAATTTTGGGGATACCGTAATTTTTTATTGGACTTGCTTCAAGGGTTGACATCAATGACAACCAACCCAATTAATCAACAATATCCCCCTTTGGCATTGATGGCAACACTCTAATACAACACTGAATTCATATCGCTCATGTTCCCCCTGTGACCATCGTTCCCATTGGAAACATGTCTTTGTGCTCTCTCTCCAAGCATCTAACTCTCTATCCATGCATATAAGAAAACTCCCTCCCTTTGACATCAATGGAAAATGTAACTTCCCATCAGGGTTTCTCCCCCTAACTGAACTATCCTTGGAATGGCTCCCCCTAATTGAACTCTTCCTAAAACTTCTCTCCCAAACTGAATTGTCCTCTTTATGGTGCTTCCTCATGTAAATATAAGACATATAAGAATAACATTCAAAATTGATTGTGGGGAGAAAACTATGCCAAGTTTCTGACGAAGATACTGAAAGGATTCCCTTCGAAGTAATTTCATAAAGATGTTTGCAGTTGATTATTTGGTCCCAACATACTCAACTTGAATGTTCTTCTCTGCAACCTATTCCCATAGAAAGTGATACTTGATTGGAATGTTCTTCATATTGGAGTGAATCACTAAATTCTTTGAGATACTGATGGTGCTTGTATTGTCACAATATATTGGAATGGAGTCATCATACTCAACTTGTATATCTTTCCAATTTTTTTTTTCCATATCAATTGTGTACAACATGTTCCTGCTACAATAGACTTTGATTCGGCTATAGACAAAGATATTGATGACTATTTCTTTATTAACGAAGATACCAAATACTCACCCAAGTAGAACGTTGCTCCACTTGTTCTTATGTATTCATCAATGTAACCTTCCCATTCTTCATATGTGTAGGAAATAAGTGATAGACCCTTTCCTTTTGGATACCATAATAAAAACTCTTATGTACCCTAGAGATATTTGAATATCCTTTTTACTGTTAGAACATCTGATTCCCTAGGTGCTTCTTGAAATTATGCCACTTGTCCAACTTCCTTCATTACATCTGGTCTGGATGTTGGCACATAAAGTAAGTTTCCAATCATTGACCTATACTACCTATGATCTGTATACTTTGAATCATCATCTTTACGTAACTTTTAACTAGTTTTCATAGGAGTATTGATGGTTTGCAATATTACATTCCAAACCTCTTTAGCATTTCTCTGATATAGTTGGTTTGAGAAATAAAATTCTATGCTTTCTTTGACATATTTGAAGACTCAAAAAGAAGGATAGTTCTCCAAGTAATGAAAATTAAAATTCATTTTGCATATCCTTTGCAAATTTCTGGCTCATCCTGTCATCATCACTAGAAAAAATAATATCATCAACATAAAATTCAATTAATAAAATACTATCTTGAGTTACCTTGATGTAGAGATTGCTATCTGCATTTCCTTTCTTGAATCCTTGTTGTTGTAGATATATGTGCAGTCTGGAATACCATGTTATGGGGGGATGTTTGAGACCATAGAATGCCTTCTTCAACCAGAAAACATAATCTTCATTTTTTTATAACCGAAATCCTTTTGGTTGCTCAATGTAGACTTCTTCTTCTAGTTCCCCATTCAGAAAGGATGATTTCATGTCCATTTGATACACTTTGATATTCTTGGAGCATGCATAGGCTAGGATCAATTTGATTGGTTCCATTTTGGAAACTAAAGAAAACATCTCTTCAAAATAAATACCTTCAACATGTGTGTATCCTTTGCATACCAATCTAGCTTTGTTCTTGGTAACCTGTCAGTCTTCTTTCAATTTATTTTTGAAGATCCACTTTGTGTCGATCACATTCTTGTACCTTAGCCTCAGAACCAATTCCCATGTGTCATTCTTTTATATTTGATCCAATTCTCCATCTGTGGATTTTATACATAATTCATCCTTGTTGGATTCTTCAAATCTTCTTGGCTCAATCGAAGATACGAGTGCTAGGTGTAGTTTTTCTGGTGAACAAATTATTCTTCTAGTCTCAACTCCTACAACATTTTTCTTGATAATATGATCCAATGGATGATTCTTGTTTATTTGTTTGTTGGGTGTCTTTATAGGTACTTGAATATATTGTTGTTCATGTTCTTCTGCTTCTAACTACTCTTCTTAATCTTCCCCTTCTGCCACTTCTTCTTCCTTTGCTTCCTCTTCGTGAACTTGTTCCATTGAATCCTTTTCTTCTTCCTTTATTTTTCGTCCACCTATCTCATCAACTGTCACATTGATTCTTTCCACAACTTTGTTGAGCCTCAAATTGAAACATTTATATGATTTCCTTGTGCTCGAGTACCCAACAAATATTCCTTTTTACACATGATAATCCAACTTTCCCATCGTTCCATCTTCTCTCTTGATGTAGCATTTTCTTCCAAAAAATTTGAAGTGCTTCACATTCGTTGGTCTTCCTTTACATAGATTGTAGGGAGTTTTATCGCTATTGTTTCTAAGCATTAATATATTTTGAATATGAACCGTTGTATCCACTACATGTTCCCAAAATACATCTGTCAACTTGGAATCCATTAACATACTTTGATACATTTCATGTATTGTATTGCGCTTCCTTTTGACAACTCCATTCTATTGAGGTTTCCTAGTAGCATAGAATTCCCTTTTTATTCCATGCTTGCTACATAAATCCATAAATTCCTTTGAATTAAACTCTCCTCCATTATCAGATCTCAAACATTTGATTTTTGAATCCATTGCATTTTCAACCATTTTTTTGGTATACCTTGAAGTTCTCGAATGCTTTTGACTTCTTCCTGAGAAAACAAACTGCAGTCATTGTTATAGAATGAAAATGCCACATCTATGCATCTAAGACATTGGCCCATCCATTTTCATCCTTTACCAATCATACTATTGAGGATTCCTTCTAAAAAACCACTTTTTGGATAATGTAAGCGTCCTGCTGCACTATTAGCATGCATACACACACTTGGTGCATTCTAGTTATCCCATGTACATACACTTGTTGCATGCTAAGTATCCAATGTTTACCTCCAAACGTTGCAAAAAATATAAAATTCCACGGATTCTGGTGGAGTTTATGAGCTATGGAGGGTTCCGTAACCATTTTACCCCTTGTATCCCATCCCCAAACTGAATAACGATCTTTTTCTCATATAACAATAGGTCTAGGGGAGTCATTTAGAGATATGAACAAAGAGACAAGAAAACTCTGCCAAAATCCTTTGCCTCTCATTGCCCAAGTTTTGAATCTTTCTTTGAGTTTTATCCTCATCTTTCCCTTCCATTCATTCTCCCTATGCAACCCTTTTGTCTTCCCATGTTGGTATGTTAGTTGTGAAAATTCTGTGTGGGATTGGTGCACTTGGAGTCATGACAGAGGAGCCCAGACTTGGTTTGTGGATCGGTGTCATCAAGAAAAGGTTGTAACCTTTCATCTTGTCAATGAATAAAAGAGATTATCTTTGTCCCAAAAATTTATGTGCACATGTTCTTATATATTTTGATCATTTACATATATATATATAGGATTTTAAATGATTACTAGAGATTGTATATGCTAATTTGTTGTGTTCTTTGTCTATTACAGGTTAGCTTTGGGAGGAGACTTGTTATCTAAGAGGCAACAATAAGTGAAAGAGGTCTACATCAACCAAAAGGATTTAAGGTGATATTCTTAACCTTCTCTCCCCTCTCTCTTATCACATAGTATATATTGTTTTGGGGTAGATTAGAGATGAGTCAATATTTTAAGGGAGTTATCGCTCTACCTAAGCCTTAGACCCAGTTTAGGGGGATTTTCCTCATAGAAGAAACAGTGACTCCATTAGGGAGTCTCTTTAGGTTCTTAGTGAGATATCTTGGTTTGATTTGATTTTTAGTTGTTTTTGAGTGTTCTAAGTCAGGTTGGGTCTCTAGTCACCTTCTAGGTGCTTACCAACTTTCCTTGCCAAATTTTTGTGTCCAAACTTTTTCTT
Organism: Picea sitchensis; assembly: GCA_010110895.2. NCBI lineage: Eukaryota > Viridiplantae > Streptophyta > Pinopsida > Pinales > Pinaceae > Picea > Picea sitchensis. The sequence continues at coordinate 79,331 of SNQJ01S0020722.1, read as the reverse complement.
TTTTTGAAAATTTATAGAGGTTTATGCGCTCGTGTATCTGTACAACATGTGTACATATGAATATTTATTTATACTCAGCCCACGTACATACACAAGATATCTGTTTACAACATGCATCTTTGTGGTTTTGGATAATTTTTTCAAAATATTTTCCTTTTTCCAATGGAAACTTGTGGTTCCCAGGTCTTCCTGAGTTCCAGCAAATTTTGTTGTTTGGGGTTTATATAGTGTGCAGGCTCATATTGTTTATGAAATTAAAGAAAATAAATCCTCTTGTCTCTCTGTGTTTCGAAGAATTTTTGGCTTATTTTTAGCTTGAATTTTAAGAAAAATGAGTTGGATTTAGAAAAACAATTCCCCCTGATGGTTGGGGAGGGCATGAATTGCATGTTTTGCAGTTTATTTTAGCATCTTTTGCTAGTTCTTCTTTGATTGGAAGAAAAAAAAAAAACTAGTTTTTTAGGTCTCTTTCTTTCTTTGCATTTTCTTTGCATTCTTATCTAAAAAAGAAAAAGGAATTAGCATAGTGTTTTGTTTTCTTCTCATCTTGAAAATAATTTCAAAGAAAAAATAAGAAAGAGAATCCTTTCATTGCTCTTTTGTTTCACTCGAAAGTTGCATTGTGCATTTTGCATGGAAAGGAGAAAACATTTCATCTTTAGGTTTGAAGGACTGTTCATGCATTTTCTTTCTTGAAACTCTTTTTCATTTGAAGGATTAGTGTAAATTTTTCTTTGCCCGTGTTTTTATAAGTTTCACTTTTTGCAAAAGTCTCAAACAACATTAGTTTCACTTTCATTTCTTGAGTAAGAAAATCCCCTAAAATGAATGCGCTAATTTGATATATTAGTAACATTTTTTCTAAGGTTCACCAATAGCTTAGGATAGGTCCTTAGATTAGGTGTGGAGAGGTGAACTCTCTAAAAAAAACCAAAACTTAACTTAGGTGTCTATGATAGGGTGTGGAAAACCCACTTTACAATTACCCAATCTAGGAAGCTCCTCTCACACATGAGTCAAACATGCGGTTGCATGGAGGACAATGATGAGATATGCATTCCTGATCCCAACAAAGAGTTTGGGAGAGTGTGTATTGGGGGTGAATCCTGTAGTGTTACTGGCCCGACTTATGTTAGACTTTTGAGACACTTGGATCCATCCAAGGTACTCAAAGAGAAATTTTGTCTATGTTTTATTTCAGGCCTCAGGAGGATCTTCAGGATTAGTTACCCTTCCCATACACTCACTCGACTATCAAGTATACGCCCCTAGTTATTGATTACAGGTTGGTGGCCTATTTTCCATTACATAGGTTGACACACAAGTGACTATGAGGGGTGTATCTCCGTACCTGAGGCAGACTCTGTACTCTCTAGGTGACACCCAAAAGGATCGTCGATTGAAAGTCTGGGTAAATGATTCTCCTGTCTATTCGTTTACCTTTGTGAATGATTTGGATGATGAGGACTTCATATCCATGGGTTGGAAGCATTCAAAATGGTTGTTTGTTTGGCTTGTATCTTTTTATGATTTTATTCTTAGTGGTGTGTTATGTTCTTCCTATTTTTCCATAATGAGTTAGTCAGCCATTGTGTTAGGTCTCTGACCTAAGGTGGTATACCTCCCACTTCGCTGATCATGAGAAATTTTTGGTCTTCCACTTAGAAACGTGGGGACGCCTCCTTATAGGCGTATATTTTTATAACAATGGTTCACCAAATTCATGGTCTGAGACATTTATAGACTTCAACGACCCTGCAAGGGAAGAACCTATGCATAATATCTTCATGGCCAAAGCTCTTGATGATACCAACCAAGGAACCCCTTCGCAGGGGGATTCTTGTGATTTTCCTTTCCTTAGAAACATTGGTGTGCCTTTGATGGCGACTTTGTACATTCTTGGGTTGAATGTGGGACTGTAGGTTTGTTGGGTACCATTCCAAATGTCCTAAATTCTCTTTATGCTTCTTAGTTAAGCACATTATGTCATAGGAATAATGTTGATGTCCCTTCATCAACAAATTCTTCTCCTCCTCCTTCTCCCTTCTCTGGTGAAAGTATATTTATTAGTAACCAGAAGTCTAAACGAAATAGAAAGATGAAGAATAGGAAGAAGAAATCACCAACCTCTATGATTCATGTTGGAGATAGGTTTTCAACCTCTGTAAGTCATGTTGAAGATAAAAACCCAGCCTCTACAATTCATGCTAGGGGAAAAAGTCCAGTCACTACTAGTCATATTGGCGATAGGTCTATAGCCTCTAGGAGTCATGCTATCGACCAATCACCAACCTATGCAAGTCATGTTGGAGATGTGTCACCATCCACTACAATTCATGTTGGGGGAATCTATTCTATTGAGAACCCTATACGGATAGGATGTAATCCTAGTTTCCCTTGTAATATTTGCAAAGGAGATCACCTTACTCATGTATGCCCTGGCCTTCCAAAGGCATGAAGATTGTGGTTTTATTTTGTAAGCTCTTTTGGTTATGAGTCTTATGAGGTGTCTTCACAATTTTTTCATCCTTTGGTTAATGAAGTGGTCAAACCAATGCAATCTTTGGCCAAACCCACTCCTCTTTTGGTGGATGGTGATCCAGGTGGATATTAGTGGCCACCCACCTATTCCAACTGGCTCCTCTTAACAATTTTTAGTTCAACACGTTCTTTTGTAATTCTTTGTAATTGTGGGTTTACACTTTCTAGGACATCTGAATCCTACACATCTTCCAGGTGGATATTGGTAGCCACCCACCTAATCCAAATGACTTATTTTGGAAATTTCCATGTTAGTGCATCTTTTTGTACTTCCACGACTATTTTGGGTCCCTAAAAAATGCTTTTTTTGGAAAGATCTGCAGTCAAATTGTAGACAAAGTCAGGGTTTGATGACATTATGTGTATTTCTCGAAAATTCCTTTCAAATAGGATATCATGTACCTAAAAATTAGGTTGTATGCAAAATTTACGACCCTAGTAAGTTGAGGCACCAACTTACCCATCAGGTCCCACATAACTTTTGCCATTTCATATCCTATGGTTAGTTTTTTGTATGTCTAGGGTTTTGGAATTCATCAGTAATGTTAAAAAGGCCTATGGAGCCTCATTTTAATCATTATACTTAGACAGATGTGCATAGAAACTACATCTCTTCTCATAGATAGCTACCACCATTTGAGCAAGTTGTTTTTAGTTTTGTTGTTTTACAGTTTCAACCTATTTTATTTATTCAATAGAAGCTATTCTTCACTGGATATCTATTGTTTTTATCTATATGTCTATGTTATTGTATTCAGTATGTTATTCATTTTGTTCCACTCATAAATCCAGATCAATGGTATCATAGTCATCTTCTCTTCATTTATTTTTCTTCGTGCATGTCCCCGACAAGATCGGTTTCTCCTAGCTCGATAACAACCCATGGGGGATGAGAAGAAACATGATGGAGAAGGAGACCCTTTTAAAATGTTACTCGAGGAAACCCTTGTGCGACAAAGGAAAAAAATGATGGAAAACTTTGCATAGATCCTTTGGCGACTTCCCACAGGAGACACATCTTCATCAAGTAGCCATGCAACCCCCTTCGAGGTATAAGTAATTTTTGATATTCCATTATTTGAAGAAATGATAGATATTTTGTAGATAAATGGTTTAATCTACTCAAAGCGTACTTTTTGGTCCATAATTTTTCCGACAGGGAAATATTACATTTGCACTCATCAAGGTCATCCTCCATATTAAGGACTGGTGGGATACTTACTTTGAGCAAAGGTCCATAGAGGAATCTATAATATTTGTGATCAGGCCCACATGGGATTCCTTCATGGATTCCATTAAAGAGTAGTACTACCTTGTTGGAAGATACGAGGACCAGTACACAAGATCGACCATGCTGCATCAGGAAAGGGACCAGACAGTACCATATTTCACCAATATTTTCCATACCCTACGCACCAAATTGGGTATCAAAGACTTTGAAATGACATATGGTGTTCAACTACCATGAATATATGCATAGATACATTCAAACATAAATCGATTTTTTGTACATTACATCATTATTTGTGGCATATAGATATGTTTTCAAGATCGAGAAGAATTTTAAGCAGAAGAGGTGATAGTTTGTCTTTGTAAACTCCTCACAACCGAAGCAAAGAAAAGGTGGCCCTAACCCACAAAACAATGTATAGAGAAAATATGGCCACTCTCAGGAAAACCATTCCAAGCCACAACACAATAAAGGTAATGAGAAGTCAAAGAAGTACACATGAAAGTGGTTTTAATATGATAAAATCCCTTGGCACAACACCGAAGAATACTACCCCAAGCAGTCACTGGTGGCCAAGTCACAACACCTAAGAATACTCACCCCCAAGCAGCCACTGTGGCCAAGATGAAAGCTTCAAAGTTAGGTGAAGATTATGATTTTGAATTAAATCCAAAAGGAGGGAATCAAATTATCATTCTAACCCATCACAAATGTCGCTACCACCAAAGTCCATCCAAGAAAACTAGAAAAAATAGAGGAAGGTTGGGAATTCCTTTTTCATTCTTAGATGTGGGTGAATGGGACCCAATTTCATTTCATTGTTGATAGGGAAGCGAAAAGAACCTCATCTCAAAAGAGGACATTAAGTAATTCAGGACCTATCAATGACACCACACTTGCATCTCTACACCAACTGTTGGCTTCGCCAAGGAAGATATCTCACATGAGGCAATAATGTTGTATGACCTACGACATCAAACCCTTCAAAGATGAGGTATTGTGTGATATTGCTCCCCTTGAAATTTTTGGTGTTCTTTTAGGAAAACCATATTTGTTGAAGAAAAATGTTGTGTATGATTCTAGACTCCACAATGTGATTATTACTTTGGGTAGACAATTATACAGGATACTAGAGGCAACACCGCCTACTGCTATTTCTTTAATCTCTGCTAAGCAATGTAGTAAGGTCATTTCACAGACCGATAAGTTTGTATTCTTTGTGATCCGTGCTCACAGTGAGAAGAAGGTCACCACCACATCCATGGCCTATACACATACCATCTCTTTGCAATAGAATCAAGTGGATGAGATCATGGAAGAGTACAAAGACATCTTCTCCTCACCCACCGGGGTATCGACGCACTGCCAAGTCAAGAATCCAATTTATCTAACCCCTGGTCCACCTCTACCTAATAGACTAGTCTATCATCTCTCGTTGATGGAAAATGATGAAATAAAGCATCAGATCCAAGAGTTTCTTCAAATGGGGAACATCATACCCAACTCCTCCCTTTGTGTAAGCCTTCTTTTACTAGTGTAGAAGAAAGACAGGACATGGCAACTTTGCATTGATTACAAAGCATTAAACAAAATCACAGTCAGGAACCAGTACCCAATTTCCCAAATTTATTACCTTCTTGACCAACTCAAGGGGGAAAAGTTATTCAACAAGATTGACCTAAATTTTGGCTACCACTAGATTCCCATCAAACCAACTGATGTATGGAAGACAACTTTCAAATCTAAATAAGGTCTCTTCGAATGGATACTCATTCCCTTTGGATTAATAAATGCACCAACCACTTTCATGAGGTTGATGGATGACATATTGAGACCTTTCACCAACTCTTTTTTGGCGGTATATCTGGATGACATCCTCATCTTCAACAGAACTTGGGAGGAGAAAATGCATCATATTCAACAAATTTTGAGCACTATGTAGTATCACAAGCTATATGCCAACTTGGAAAAATGCTCCTTTAGCATGAACAAGGTCCAATACTTGGGATACATTGTTTATGAACATGGGGTACATGTGGATCCAACTAAGATCCAAGTCATTGATGATTGGCCATCCTCGACCACACTAACTGAGTTTCAGATATTCTTGAGACTTTCCAACTTCTACCGACAGTTCATGTTGGGATTCTCCCATATTGCATGGGCCCTTAGCCAAGTGACCAAGGGAGGTGGCTGGGAAAATTTTGCATGGGGGAAGGCACAAAAACAAGCATTTGATGATCTAAATCATCACTTTTCCTCAGCTCGAGTACTCTCCTTACCTGATCTGCAACAACCATTTGATATTGAGACTAATGCATCCAAATATTTTGTAGGCGCAGTTCTACTTCTCACTCAGCTCGGTCAGGCAGTAGCATACCATAGTGAGACACTCTCAGATACCATCCGAAAATACCCCACCTATGAAAATGAAATGTATTCCATTGTGCAATTCTGTCGTCAATGGAAAAATTACATTCTGGGAAAGGAGACAATCATCCATACTTATTAGAAGCCTTTGCCATTTATATAGACATAAGGGAAGTTGCAAAACGACCGCCATCAAAAGTGGTCCACATCCATGCAGTAGTTCCATCTCAACATCAAGTATAATACAAGGAGCACAAATTGTGTCGTCGATTGCCTCACTTGACCTCCCATGTCTTTACTCACCACCATGCTCCATTCCTAGGGGCATGAGGCATCTGAGTGGCCCCAACTTTATCAGGGAGATCCTGACTTTGCCACCACCTATTAGCTCTTGGGTACATGTGTGAATGTCACTGATTTTCACATTCAGGATGGACTTTTATGCCATCTGGTCCATATATGTGTTCCTACACATGAGCATGCAAAGATTATTTGTGAGGCTCAATAAAGTCAGATGGAAGGACATTTTGGCATGGAGAAAACTGTGCTTGTTCTACAAAAAAAAAATTATTGGCCAAAAATTCGAGAGGATGTCAAAAAGTATATCGTATCTTGCACTAATTATGCCATTTCCAAGCCAACCATCAAGAATCAAGGATTATACACCCATATTTCTACTCCTGAGAGGCCTTGGGAACCCATATCGATGGATCACATGTCTAGTATTCCATCCACCAAGCAAGGTAATGATTGTGTATTTGTGGTGTTTGATTGGTTTTCAAAGATGTCCATTCTCACAACATGAAAGAAAAGAATCACAACAGTATATACTACCAATCTCTTCTTCAAACAAGTGTGGGTCCATTTTGGGATACCACAGAACATCATCTCTAATCGGGACAACCGATTCTTCAAAATATTTTGGTTGAGTCTTTGGCCACTTTTGGAAACCAAACTCACTAAAGCCACTACTTTCCACCCTCAAACTGATGTCCAAATAGAGGTCATCAATTGGATGATTTTTCACATCCTACACATGTATAAATATAAGCATCTACGTACATGGATGAGAGTCTTCCCTATGTACATCATAACTACAATAGGGTTCTCCATAGCTTCACCAACCATAGGCCCTTTCAGGTAGGGCTGGGATTCTAACCCTTGGGTCCCATCGATGTTGCACTACCTCTTATAACCACATAGATATATTATTCCCATGTTCAGTTTGAGGCTAACAAATCTACTAGATTTATTGAGAAGATTCATGTCATCCTCCAATAGTTCTATGATATTTTGTAGAAAGTCAATGCTAAGTACAAGCAGTGCCATGATAAACATTGGGTATTGCACAAGTTTCAGGTGGGAGACAAGGTATAGTTACATTTGCAGAAAGAACACCTTACAAAGCCCCATCAGAAGATATGTTCACTTACCTATGGGCCTTACACTATCACCAAGGATGTGGGTGACAATTCTTTTGTTCTCAACACTCCCCTCTTCCTTGGATTTCACCCAATGTTCAATGTGGACCTCCTCTGACCATATTTTCCACCATTATTAGACACCTCGAAGTTCGCAGAATAGTTGAAACCAATAGAGCTCAACATTGACTGCATGGAACATGCATCCAATGATCATATAGTGGAAACATGGGTCAAGGGAACTCGCCAACAGAGGAAACTTATTTATCGGGTTGTTAAGGTAGGGAAGCTCCTGAACCAAGGAAAGTGTCTCACCCAGGGACAAATTCAACAGAAATTTCCTCACATGATGGGGGAAGTCAATGCAATGCAGACAATTTCTTCCTAAGGGGGGAGGAATGATCTAGGTGGATATTGGTGGCCACCCACCTATTCCAACTGGCCCCTCTTGACAGTTCTTAGTTCAACATTTTCTTTTGTAATTATGGGTTCTACACTTCTAGGGCTATATGAATCCCTGCACGTCTTCCAGGTGGATATTGGTGTCTTCCCACCTAATCCAAGTGGATTATTTTGGAATTTTTCATGTCAGTACCTCTTTCGGTACTTCTAGGGCCATTTAGGGGCCCTAAATAGTGTTTTTTTGTCTTTCCACAATCAAACTATAGACAGAGTCCAAGTTTGATGCCATAATATATATTTAGCTAAAATACCTTTCCAATGGGCTATCGCACACCTTAAACAGAGGTCATATGCAAAAGTCATGACCCCAGGAAGTTGAGGTGCCAACATAACCATCGGAGCCCACATAACTTTTGGCATTTCATCTCCTAGGGTCAAGTTTTTAGATGTCTATTGTAACATCCCCAACATCCAACTAGGCTATGCCACATAAAATTTTCGAGCTGTATGCAAATTAAAACATATACACATAGAAACTCTTGCAAAAATATATATATAAAACTTAAAATAGACAAATGTATTTTGTAAATGAACAAATTCATATGGAAATAATAGTAAACATATACATGCAACATATATAGGAAATACCCATAAATATAAATACATGAATAAACCACACACAGAAAAAACCCATAAAAATAAACACATAAATAATAATGCAGCATGTAATTTAACACAATTGACACTTATCTTGGTAAAAATATCACCAACTGCATGCAGACCTTCCATGAACCTCCCGTCCATAGATCACATTGCTCATCCCTTTTAGAAGTGGGTCACCCCCAAGCTTGGACTAAACTCCACCTGGGTAAAGGGATTCCTAACAAGGCTGATGTATCTCAAACAATAGGAAAGACTTCATCACATGTGCCAACTCAAACTAACAACCTACAGTCCCGCATTCCCCACATGCATGTCCCACCCCAAAAAAATTGCCTCTTCTTTGCTCAACATTCCTTTGACTTCCCCACTTCCTTTCCAGGATTTAGCAACAGGCCAGACAGGAAGTCTCAGAGCCCTATAGTTTCATTTTATCACCTTCAAGAATCAATTCCTAGAAATTCTCTCACCTAGAGATATTTTGTCATGGGCTTGACAACATGCCTCTTCATTCTCCCATGGGCCTGACAACCCACTTCTTCAGTCCATATCCTAATATAACCAAGTATAGGTATGGGTATTGGTACGGGTATGGGTATGGGTAAAGGTACAATGATAGTAACATAAAGGTACAGAGGACATCTCCTTGAGTGAGTGAGTGATGATGGAATGAATAGGAAAATGAACTAAGTCCAAGCTATATGTATGCATGTTCCCAACTTGACACTTGTCATGTTGAGAGATACTTTGGTACACTTGTCCCCATCCTTAGAACTTAGGATAAAATAATTATCCAAACTTTATACTTTAAGGAATATTAATATAATATTCCTTTTTGGCTTAAGCTCCCTAGCTTAGCCATTTTCCTCAAATTTTATCCCCCCCATTCCCTAACTGGTGGAGTTTAGTCCCCCGTACTCTTTTATCGTGGTCGGTCTACACACAATGATGTATTATATTAATGATAAGACATATACAAAAATAGGCTCACTGGCCTTTAGAATCTAGGCTCTCTGGCATAATTCCACACATAAGCCTCCTTTCTTATAATACTAGCTCACCAGCCTATAAAACACAAGATATACACAAAGGATCCCTGGCCTCAAAATCACACACACTTAAGTTTGTTGCACACGATATCCTAGAATGTGCACACTTCATCATTTTAGTGCCCAGTACATCTGCGCACTATACCATGGAAGATGCATACAAAATTGATGTCAAACCGCTCACCATTTTAAGTACATTTGTATTTACATTTACAATTGGGGTTCGGACTAGGGGTACTACAATCCCCTCCCCTTATTTATTCACTGTCCTCAGTGCATTATGTACACATATACAACTAAAATTTCAAAAATCCTAAAACATATGCAGGTATTATGCCCACGTTGCATCCTCATGCTCCCAAGTAGCGTCCTCAGGACCATACTAGGTCCATTGGACCTTTAAAAGACCTATGGCTCAATTCCATACTTGTTTGATTTTTTGGTCCAGAATGCGTACTAGATCCACTTGGATAGCGCTCTCTTGCTCCACCTAAATTACATTCCAATCAATTACATGATTAGCATCAAGTGCATATTTCTTGAACAATGATACATGGAATACATTATGAACAGACATAGATGTAGGCAATGCAATCATATAATCTACTGGACCAATCCTTTATAGGATTTCAAATGGTCCACAATATCTAGCTGCAAACTTGGAACGATTTCCCAACTTCAGTGAACTTTTGTTGGCCTTAACCTTCAAGAATACATGATCACCCACTTTAAACTCCCATGAGTTCTACCCTTGTCAGCAAAGCTTTTCTTCCTGTCTTGGGAAGCCTTTAAATTCTATTTAATTTTCAACATTTTCCCTTCCATTTCCTTGAGTAATTATGGACCAACCACTTCTCTATCTGATGGGTTGTCCCAGCTTACTGGTGTGTTGCAAATTCTTCCATAAAGTGCCTCAAATGGGCTCATCCTTAGAGACTCTTGGTACCCATTGTTACAAGCAAACTCTTCTAAGTGTAGGTAGTCTTCCCATTTTGTTGGTTTATCTGTCACATGCATCCTCAACATATCTTCAATCACACGATTCGCCCTCTCTGTTTGTCCATATGATTATGGATGATAAGATATGCTAAAATTCAAATTTGTTCCAAATCCCTTGAATAATCCCTTCCAAAAATTTGATATAAATTTTGGATCTTTGTTAGACACAATTGTCTTGGGTATACCATGTAATTGATTAATTTATCTCATATAAACATCGACAATGTTGGCTTCCTTGTGAGTGAGATTTACTGGAATAAAATGGGCAGCTTTAGTAATCTTATCCACCACTACCATAATAGAATCATGTTTCTTTTTTGTTCTGGGCAGTTTGGTGATGAAATCCATTGTTGCAACTTTCCATTTCCACTCAGGAATGGGTAATGGTTGTAGCAAACCAGTTGGGTGTCTATGATTACCATTTGACATTCCAAACATTTGGCAATAAAACCAACATCTTATTTCTTCATTCCTGGCCAATAATATTGTCTCTTGAAAACTACAATAGTTTTCTGATAACCTGGGTGCCAAACATAAGGTACATTATGCATTTCTCTCAATATCATATTTTTCAATTCATGGGAATTTGGTACATAAATTCTTCCCCTGTATATGAGAATTTCATCATTTTCTAGCTTATAGTCTTCATTTTTTTGCTGCAAAATACCTTGCTGTAATTTTGTTACTAATTCCTTGTATTGCAAGTCTGATTTTGCATCCTTTATGATTTTTTCTTTCAAATATGATTGGTACATGATTATGGTTGTAGCATGAAACTCATGCACTCTTCTGCTGAGTGCATATGCCACTTTGTTCTCTTTCCCTTTGACATTCTTTATATCAAAGTCATATTCACTAAGAAATTATAGCCACCTGCTTTGCCTAGAATTTAGAGTTGGCTGATCAAATAAATAATTCAAACCATTATGGTATGTCCTCATCTCAAACATTTTCCCCATGAGGTAGTGCCTCCACTTCCTCAAGGCATGCACTAATGATGCCAACTCCAAATCATGAGTGGCATAGTTCCTTTCATGTTCCTTCAACTTCTTTGATTCATAATATACAACAAACCCATTTTGACCGAGGACTCCACCTAGTTCTTTACATGCATCTGTGCATACAATGAAGTCTTCATTTGGATCTACAATCCTTAAAATTAGTGAACTAGTTAATAATTGCTTCAAGTCTTGGAAACTATTTTCACAATCCAATGTCGACTGAAACTTCACACCCTTATTTTACAAGGAAGTGATTGAGTGTGCAATCTTTGAGAATCCTTCAATAAATCTCCCATAGTAGCCTGGAAGGCCCATGAATGATCTAACCTCTGTCAAATTCTTTGGCGCTAACCATACTCTAATGGCTTCTATCTTCTCAGGATCCACTTTTATCCCTTCCTCAAAAATGATATGCCCCAAATAATGCATTTTCTTCTGATAAAATGAACACTTTATCTATATGGAATACAATTGATGCCCCCTTAATACTGTAATACCATCCTCAAGTGTTGTTCATGCTCTTCCTCTAACTTAGAATATATAAGAAAGTGATCTAAAAATACAATGACAAACTTATCTAATTATTCTCTGAAAATACCATTCATTAAACACATGAAGCCAACTCATGCATTTGATAACCCAAATGGAATCACTGTGAACTCATAATGACCATACCTTATTTGGAATGAAGTCTTGTTGTCATCTTATTATTTAATTATTACTTGATGATAATCGGACCTATGATCAATCTTGGAGAATATTTTTGCATCTTTCAGCTGATCAAAAAGGTCATCAATCCTTGGAAAAGGATACTTATTCTTCACAAATACTTTGTTCAACTGCCTAAAGTCAATGCAAAGTCTCACTGTTCCATCATTTTTATTCACAAATAAAATTGGGGCACCCCAAGGTGACACACTTGGGTGTATATACCCCTTATTCAGAAGCTCATCAAGTTGCATTTACAACTCCTTCAATTCTGGTGTACTCATCCTGTAGGGAGTCTTGGATATTGGAGTTGCTCTAGGCATCAAATTTATGGAGAAATGAATGTCTCTTTTAGGGGGTAATCTTAGTATTTCCTTAAACACATATTCAAACTCTTTTAGGACTGCATAATCTTCAATATTTGACACCTTATCTTTAGTTGTCTCTTCCATATGTGCTGCAAATATTTGACACCCTTTTCTGTAAAATTTCTTCAGCTGCAATGCTGAAATTTATCTAATGCTTACTGCCATGGGAATTCCCTACACTGTCCTTAGGTTCCCTTCCTCATCTAAGCAAGTAAATTCCTTGTTATTTCAGTCAATTATAGCATGATGTTGATCCAACCAATCCATCCCAATTAGACAGTCATAGGAACCTAAAGGAAAGATGTTCAAATCTTCATTGGTGTTCAGTCCATTCATGTCCATAGGAAATGACTTAAACATCTCATTAAATTTCCTTTTGGCTCCAGCAGCCAGCTGCACCAACCATGATTTTCCATGATTACTTCCTCGAAAATGAAAACTTTCCACCATCTTAGGATCTATATAACTATGAATAGCACCTGAATCAATTAAAATAACAATGGTTCAGTTGTTGATCATACCTTATACTTCAATCGTATGTGACTGATACTCTACTTGCTTATTCTCTAAGGCTGCATATATCCTTGGTACATTTCTTCCCATGTCTTCCACTATTTCATTTTGTTGTACATTGTGAACAATCCTCACTTTTTCACCTCCATGAGGGAAATATCTAAACATATGATCTCCTTTACAACCCCAACATTGAATAGATGGTTGCCTTGGCCTTTGACCCCCTATCTCCATCATTCGGGGTGCTCTGGAAGTGGGTTTTCTGTAAAGATTATTTATGAAGAATGGTGTCTTATTTCCCTTCTTCATATGATCCATATTGAATTTCTTTTTTCCTTCCCAAGATTTTTGGAAAGTTGGCCTTGATTTTTGTTGATCATATAGGCATTTATCTTGCCTTATCGTCTCCTCCAATGTTTTGGGATAATCATATTGTATTTTATCACTAATGAATTATGGAAATCCACTCAAATACCTCTGATTCTTAACTGTCTCATCCTTGATGAAAGAGACACACTTCATCAGTTCTAAAAACCTTCATTCATATTCATCTATAGTCTTACTCCCAAGCTTGAGTTCAAAGAACTCTTTCATTTTCTTGTCATAGTATCTCTTAGTCAAGTATTTCTTTTCAAAATACTTCGTGAATTCCTTCCAAGTAGAACTTTCCTCTTTAATATGTTGCACCTGCACAAGCTGATCCCACCACACGGATGCCTTTCCCTTGAGTTGAGAGATGGAAATTCTTCCTTCTGCATGAGAAGAATAATTATGCAATTGAAAATATTTTCTCATTCCCAGCAACCATGTCTCTGCATCTTCATCCTTCTTTTGCTCACCATCCAATGTAGGAGGTTGGATTTTGTTCATTTCTCCTCGTATCTCATCCACCCCAAATATGTCATGATTCCTAATAGGGGATGGAATTGAATTTTTGTGTGCTCTCTTATTGGAATGCCCTGGGGAGTGATGGTTATGTTTGCTAACACTTCTTCTTCTTCATTTCTCATCAGGAGACATGTGACTTACCAATTTGCTTGAGCCACTCTCCTTATCCAATTTGTTTTCTATTCTATTCAATATCTGCATTAACTTCATGTTAAAGTCCTCCTACTCCTCCTTGGCTTTCATAAGCCTTTCATTATCATCTTTATGGTTTTGGACATCCTTCTGCAAATTTTTAATGGTCTCTACCATATTCATGTTTTCATCCCTTCCTTCTCCATGTCCATTGGAGTTTGTTCCTTCAATGCCCATATGGACATATATCCCTTTGATTTCATCTTCCTGGTTGTAAGTCCTCTATGCATCTTCATGATCTAATCTAGTTGTTGTTAACTCTAGAAAATGTGCAACCAACAAAACTTTGTGAGGTTAACTGACTCGTCAATTTCATGAAAAACATGAACCATTATTGTTCAATGATATATCATAATTATTTCTTCTTATTTCCTGAAAACATTGATTGCCCAGATCAATTTTCTGGGTGAATAATTATATTCTACTTTCCAAGACCTTTCCAATGCCTACTTCCATGCTCCATTCTGAGTCTTGAGTAGAAAGTTATGTTCTTTTTAAGTTAGTTGGGTCTTAAAATTTACCCTCCATTGTTTGTCCTGTAACTTCCTCATAAAAGCTTCGTTTGACAAATGATTTACACCATTAGAAATCTCTCTTCGAGATATTTTATTTGAGCTGCAAAGATAGAGTGTACCTTGGTGGTACTCTTTGTTCTCGAGGTTTTTGAGTAGCTAAAAACGTTGTTTAGGGCCTCAAATTCGGGTTGCAAAAAGATGACCTTCAAACAGTATAAAATGTCGTAGAAATTCACTAGTTTTCTATTGTTGTAGACCATCCAAATGAATTCACGTGCAAAAATTTGAACCTCTACACCCATATTTAGCATGCTCAACAACATCATAAGGTAGTGCATGCTCTGCGCACCTATAACCAATGTGGATCACTTCTTTGTCACACCAATAACTGGTGCGCACTCCTTTTGTGTCACGCGCCAATATCCACTATGCACAATTTTGGTTCATGCACTAATACCTGTTGTGCACCAATATTCCACTTGCATTTCACTCTACATGTTGCACCATGCCAAAGTTTATTATGCCCTCACCGCACACTAGTACTTTGCGCGCACCATTAATTAAATTTTTGTGTGATAGCATAAACCCACATTGCACGCACACCAACAAAATTCCTCTGCACTCTCTCAATACTGCACTCACCTCGTGCACCAACATTATGCGTGTGCACACCCAATATGTATCACGCAATGCTAAATTTAGTGTGCATACCTACGCGCTAATATTTTCCGTGCATTACCACTTTGCACTACGCAGCGCCAATTTTAAGTGTGCACACCCACGCGCCAATATATTTCTGCGCATTACCACTCTAAATCGTGTTGGACCAATTTAAGTGCACACACCTTCATGCCAATATTTTCCATGCATTTCCACTCTACACCGTGTTGCGCCAAATTTAAGTGCGCACAACCACACCCCAATATTTTTTGTGCATTGCCACTGTGCACCGCACTGCACCAAATTTAAGTTTTCACACTCGTGCACCATTATTTCCCACACATACCAAGTTTTTCACTGCTCATCGTGCAGTTTTAGTGCACACACCTTCACACATTCATTTTTATGTGCATCAATTCCTCGTGAATTCCACTGTGGAAATTGGGGCTTTTTCCAATGTTTTTCTCAATTTTCACCATAGACATTCTCCAACTATGAAAATTGTTCAGTTTCACCCCAATAACACCAATTCAACCTTTGGAACAACAAATCACTATTGGTTGACATTCCTGGAACAAACTTTTCCCAAACTCAATTCACGAATTGAGAATTTTAATGAACTAATCTCTCTCTATCTATCATGGCTTCCTTGTAACTTCAAATTTGACCAATTCCATGTCTGAATTTGCTAGCACAAATGTTAAATTATGAATATCTCACTACTTGGCCAATTTTCTCAATTTCCCCATGAATTTAACAATAGAAATTGGGTTTTTTTTCCTAATTCCACGCAATTGCCTCTAATTTTTACCATGGGCGCTCTCTAACTTTAAATTTAGACACTTCAAAATCAATCCTCTGTGAAATTTCACTTCAATTAGACTTTCTCTTCCCATCCAGACTCAGTGTTGAAAACTAGAGCTTTGATACCATATTGTAACATCCCCAACATCCAACTAGGCTATGCCACATAAAATTTTCGAGTTGTATGCAGATTAAAACATATACACATAGAAAATTTTGTTGAACTTTATATATATAACTTAAAACTGACAAATACATTTTGTAAATGCACATATTCATAAAGAAATAGTAGTAAACATATACATGCAACATAGACATACAATACCCATAAATATAAATATAGGTATAAAACACACACAAGAAAAACCCATAAAAATAAACACATAAATAATAATCCAGCATGTAGTTTAACACACAATTGACACTTATCTTGGTAAAAATATCAACAATTGCATGCAGACCTTCCATGAACCTCCCAGCCTTAGATCACACTGCTCATCACTCTCAGCAGTGGGTCACACTCGATCTGAGACTAAACTCCACCTGGGTAAAGGGATTCCTAACGAGGCTGATGTATCTCAGACAATAGAAAAGACTCTGTCACAAGTGACAACTTAAACTTGTTGGATTATTGAGAGGGGAGGTAAATCAGTAATAGCGTAATTATAATCCTTTTTCTTCAAATGTTATATCAATGTATAATTATTATCCAATAATGAGCAGTAAGAAATAAACAATCAAACGCATACACAGTACACCAATGTTTTACGTGGAAACCCAAATCGGGAGAAAACCACAAAATGTTCTTTCTTATATGTCTTGAAGAATTGCATTCATTGGAAGAACCAACTTCCTTTGTTTTCCAGCTGCAACTGGAAGGAGGCTCCAACCCCCAGTTTCTTAGGCTACAACCCGAGGGAAGCTCTAACTCCCCAATTCTCTAGCTACAACCAAAAGGAGTGTAATGATCCCAAGCCAAATTCTTTATTGGAATCACTAACTACTACTAATTTATTGAGTTTTAAGTGTATACAAGATTCATCAACACATGGAGATCACAATATATTCAAGATGTAGAAGCACAAGCAAAGATCTGACCTTTTTATTATGAGCAATGTAAGATCAATACA
>SNQJ01S0020722.1:0-21975 GCA_010110895.2 Picea sitchensis | reverse complement strand
TATATATATATATATATATATATATAATTATAAATCATATTCACAAATTATTAAAAACAATTTTACACGTCTCATTCAGTCGCCCTGTGGATTGCGCCTTTAGCGCGCGACTCATCGCCAAACTTGACAAAAAAAAATTATATATATATATAACATCCGACACCTCTCACTCACCCGCCCTCTAGAATGCGCCTGTAGCGCAACTAATCACCATAATAATTGATACATCGTACGCTTTCATTCGGTGAAAATTGTGATATATAGTCCGAAAATAAGTAAATAAAAATGGTCTCTCATTTCCTGCAAGTCAAGTAATTGTAAAAGCTTGGAGACGTAACAGATGACATACATTGAAGACGTCAACATATGACGTAGATTTATGGTGATTGACGTGAGGAATCCAGCTCTCCTAATATGATCGCCGACTCAAAGGGCGGCACGGAACCATAGGTTTAAAGCAGATTTGATCCAGATTTGAAGAATTGTACATATGGTCCTGTTGGGCCCAATCGCTAACTTGGATTGAGTAACTTTTATTAGTTTTTATTATGGTTAACTATGATTGACCATGACCATGGTTAACCTCTGTAGACCTTCACCGTGGTTAGCTTCTATAAATGTTCATTATGATTGACGTTCTAGGCTACGAGGAAGGGGGCATGCTTTCCTTCACCAACTCAGGATGAGGACGAAAGTTCTATAAAATATTTTGTATATTTATCTTGTTTTAGCTTTTTCTATTATAATGGTTAATAAAGAAAAGCCTCGACTTTTCCTATTGTAATACTTAGTAGTTTTCTTTCACTTCACCTTTCTCTATTGTAACAATGAGAAGGATTTCCTATAAAAGGTGTTCCTCTCTCTCTCAATGAATGAGAAATGGTCATTATTTGTTCTTCATTGTGTACTGAGTTTATGGAGTCTGATTTTCATATAGGCATGCAGATCAATTTCACTATGGATGACCTTCACTATGGTTGAACTTGTTTGACCATGAGCATGGTTGACTGTGGTTGACCATGGTTGATAATGGTTAACCGTGTTTACCAGTTCTTGTTCATAGGTGACCATGGTTGACCAAGACTACAGACGACATTCATATAACGACATTTGGAATTTGTTTGTCACATTATGATTATATGATATTTTTGTAACATTGCAATGACGAAGCTATGTTGATGGCATTGGGACGAAAAGGCTATGTTTGTCATATTGTGGCAATATGGTTATTTTCATCACATTGTGAGGGAGGGGCTAAGTTTTTCATATTGCGATGACATGATATTTGTGTCACACTATGATGACATGATATTTTCATCACATTGCGATGATGGGGCTATGTTCATCACATTATGAAAATAGAATATTGTTTGTCCGATATTGATGATGATGAGGATATTGCGATGACAGGTCTATGTTCATGACATTGTGATGATAGGAAATTTAAATAAGAAGTGGTTATGTGATGAACATAAATGTCGTATGTAGATCGTATGTCATAGCTATGTGATGAAATTAAATGTCGTATATTAATCATATTGCAATGAGATGACAATTGTTTCGTTGAAAGGGCTATGTTCATCACATTACGACGACATAACATTTTTTGTCACATTATGATGGTACGATATTTGTCACATTGTGATGATGAGGATATGTTCATCACATTAGGATGACGAGGCTATGTTCGTCACATGACAACAATATGGTTATGTTCATCACATTGCAACAATATCGTTATGTTCGTCACATTACTAAAATATAGTTATGACGAGTCATGTTCATCACATTGCAACAATATGGTTATGGCCAGGCATGTTCATCACATTGCGACAATGCGGTTATGAACAGTCAAGTTCATCACATTGCGACAATATGGTTATGTTTGTCACATTGCGATAATGTGGTTATGGCCAATCATGTTCATCACATTGCAACATAAGGGTTATGGTCAGTCATGTTCGTCACATTGCAAAACGATGGTTATGTTTGTCACATTGCATCAATATGGTTATGGACAATCATGTTCATCTCATTATGAAAATCTAGTTATGTTCATCACATTACGATGACGAGGCTATGTTCATCACATTATGACAATATGGTTATGTTCGTCACATTACGAAAATATGGTTATGGAGAGTCATGTTCATCGCATTGCAACAATATGGTTATGGCCAGGCATGTTCATCACATTGCAACAATATGGTTATGTTCATCGCATTGCGACAATAAGGTTATGGCTAGTCAAGTTCATCACATTGCGACAATATGGTTATGGCTAGTCAAGTTCATCACATTGCGACAATATGGTTATTTTTGTCACATTGCGATAATGTGGTTATGGCCAGTAATGTTCATAACATTGCGACAATATGGTTATATTTGTCACATTGCGACATAAGGGTTATGGCCAGTCATGTTCGTCACATTGCGAAAATATGGTTATGGCCAGTCATGTTCGTCTCATTGTGAAAATCCGGTTATGTTCATCACATTGTGAGAGTCAATGTTATGTTCATTCAATTGAGAGACTCGATGTTATGTTTGTCACACTGCACGAATCGAGGTTATATTCGTCACATTCCTACAATATGGTTATCTTCGTCACATTGTGATGACAGGGCTATGTTCATCACATTGTGACAATATTGCAATGTTCGTCACATTACGACAATGGGGATATGTTCGTCGTATTGTAACAATAGGGCTAAGTTCAATACATTGCGACAGTACTATGACTGTCATATTGTGACGCTACTATGTTCAACACATTGCAAAATTGCCATGTTCATCATGTTGTAACATCTAGTTTTGTTCGTCAGATTGCAAAATTGAGTTATGTTCGTCTGATGATAGTGTTATGATTGACACATTCTGACATTACTATGTTTGTGAGATTGTGACACTACTATGTTTGTCACATTGTAACATTACAATGTTCATCACATTGCGACGACAAGGCTATGTTTCTCACAGTGCGACAAAATGGCTAAATTGATCACATTACAACAGTGGGGCTATGTTCGTCACATTAATATGAGAGGGCCATGTTAGACACGTTGTGGTGTTACTATGGTTGTCAAATTGTGATGCTACTATGGTCGTCACATAAGAGAATTGATAACAAATCATATGGAACTTTGTAAATGATGAGTTATACTGTTCTAAGGACATTGATAAGAAATCTACTTGATTTATATGTTATATATGATGATTTATATTTGTCCTAAGACCATTTAAAGGAAATCAACTTGTTTTATCCATTGCAGATGACAATTTATGCACATTCTAAGGACATTGATAAAAAATCCACTTGAAATTTGATGTTCATTTATTATTGTTATACAGACATTCAAGTACACCACAAATGGATCATACAGTGTATACATTGCACCATGATACAAACTGTGACCATTATACATCCATATATAATTTTTAAATATTTTTTATTTATTTTATTTGTCATGGGTGGGAGAATTAACAAAGAAAGTATCCCTCCATAGAAAAAATTCATTAAAATCCATATGTGTGTGTGTGTGTGTGTGTGTGTTTCATTAAAACCCATATATCGAAAATAATAAATTGCACACAAGAATTAAACTATATTCTCAAATAATTAGAGAGTTATGGCCATTTATAACCATAGGATTGTTCGTCACATTAATAACACATTATTACATTAATGTAAGATATAAATTAAATTATTACTTTACATTACTGTATAATGTAACATATTTATTGATTTAAAAAAAAATGATTTTGATCATTTTGAAATGGATCAAATTTTGTAATGATAAAATTTCATTTAATCAAATTAAATTAGAACTTTTAACAAAAAAATTATTTAATTATAGTTGTGTTTGATGGCGTTAAAGAGTGGTCAGGCTCAAGAGCTATGATGCCCAAAAATGTCCTTGGAAAATGTTTGATTGAAGAAAGTAATGTGTGACTTGTATGTCGATTCCTACAATTACAATTCTAACCTAGTTTTCGATGTCAAATCCTTCGGTGCAAAGGGCGATGGAGTGAGAGATGATACCAAGGTGAGTGAAAGTATTGTATGTGCTTCGTCCTATTTCTACTTAATTAAGAGTCATGAAAAATACTTATGATTCAAATATTTTGCATCAATTTTGAGTAACTTGTTAGTAATCGATGTATAACAGGCATCTCAGGCGGCATGGAAAGAAATCTTCTTGGGCGGCATGGAAAGATTACTAATGTATAACTTGTTAGTAATCCTCGACTATTTTTCATATCCCATCTCAGTCTCGATTCATAGTCTGTGTCGTATCTTTCTTGGGCCCTGTCAACCAAACATCATCTTCAAGGTATTCTCTAATGGATTCATGTTGTATATGTGTTTGTTTTCCCCGACAGATTAAGAATAAAATAGAGAGTAAGATATATAAAACTATCTGATTTATATTTATATTTTTTATTTATATTTATGTCGTATTCTTAAAAGAAATCTTTATTACAGTACTATTTACAGCCTGATAATGATGAAATTGATAAATTAAATTTCTTTTCAATGTATACAAATTGTTTTCTATTATTCTATGTTTACTAAAATCTCCATTTTTTAACCAAAATCTTTATACAATTTTATTACGATTTAATAATGAAGTTTATTAAATAGGTATTTACTTTTCATTTTCAAACCAAAATCTTCCCACAAAGTAACTTTTAAAACATTGAAAAAACATAAATAGAGTAATAATTATTCTACAAAGTAATATTTAAAACATTAAAACACATAAATAGATTAATAATTATTACATAAATAGATTAATAAAAGGTATTCCAGCATATACTACTATTTCAAGTAAAACCTAATAACCATTAACCCCTAACCTTATAATAATTTAAATTCATATCATATAAACCTAATAACCTTAACCCAACACATAAGCATGATTTAATTGAACCTAGGCCAAAGTGGCATAACGTCATTTTCATGTTTCACATCCCAACAAACGCCTGCCGCAACTAAAACCTGTCCAAATATGATACCTATTATCATTACTCCCGTCGTAGCTTAAACCTATCCAAATATGATATATGTTATCCATGGGAATGAGGTTGAGATAATCAGCAAAACATGGAAATAAAAGGTTACATATATATTAATATTTGCTAATCACTTAAACAGTAATTCCTTAACATGATTTAGTAAATGTGAAAATATAAACATGTTAATGCATGCATTTATCATCTGAGAATTTATGGAGATTAAATATGATTCATTGATTTGAGTGTAAGAAGAAGAATATGCGGCCTTGTTTAATTCTTGGCCATGAATTGAAATTTTGTGATTAAAAGGTTCATTAAACCATCGATTCCAATAAAGGACATATGGTAAAATAAAAAAATTATGATGTAAAAATTTTTAATTTTTTTAATAGTGACATTTTGAGTTATGGCTTTTGATTTATTTTGTTGGTAAGTCTAATACATAACAAATAAATCTTTTAAAAAAAAATATGGTGTAGAGATTTTAATGGTCAATCGTTGCACTTTGAGGGATGGATTTTGAATATGAAATAGTATATAGTAAATCTTGTGTTGTTGGTAGATGATATTTTGTTATGTGAGGGTAATTTTTTAAAGTGAATATATTTTGAATAAGTTAATATTGTTTTGGTTGATATTTTGGATTTATATGAAGGAGAATTTCTAAATATCATTGTGTTATAGCATGATGCCGCTACAAAGGAGAACAACAAAGAAAGAGCCTTCTGGAAGTATATGTTGTAAAGGAAGAATCATTTCGTGCATGTAAGAGAGAACAATGAACGATCCTTCCTGTGTGAAGAACAACAAATGAACTATTGTTGTGTTATAGCATGATGCCTTTGCAAGGAGAGAAGAAAAAGAAGAGGTTATTAAGTAATTATACATTGTAGAGGAAGAAAGATTATTGTAGATCGTTGGCCCACAAAGAAGAAAGAACTATAATCCATTGAACTGTACTTTTTCTTTTTTTCACTCTGAGTGATTTTTTTTTCCCTTGTGGTTTTGTGCTGAGTTGAGAGGTCGCTGCAAAAAATAATGTTCTGATTTTGTGCTAACGAGTCATTATCTATTGTGGCATGATTTGTTTGTTTCATGGCACTTTTAGATCGTTTCCTACAAAAGAAGTTTGATATGCATACTAGTTGTAAATTTGAATTTCTTGTTGAAATTTGTCAGCGAAGAAGTTTGATCACGTTGAGGAGAAGTAAGTTGGACTAGCATATTATTTGAGTTATCCTGAGAAATTTATTAAATCTTTCAAAGGAATCAATCCCAGAGTTAATTTTTATTTGTAGAAACTTTATTAAGCTTGATTCCAGATGTTGTGAGATTAATTATGGCTTTAACCCTTTGGCAGAATCTTATTTAAATGAAGAAACCAAGTTAGATGGCACAAATTATATCAATTGGAAATTTAAGATCTGAGACATTGATGGAAGGATACAAGTAATAGGTCCATTGCATCATGTAGTGAAGCTAATCGAGATGTTGTCATGGTATCTAGAACTACATCAATTCAATATTGGGAGAAATGAGTTCAACTAAGGAAAAAGTGATGCTAAGAATGTCTGTAAAAGACAATATCATACCTCATATCCTGAGGTACTAGCGATCCAAAGAGACATGGACAACTCTTAAATATTTGTACGAATCAAAGAATACAAATCAAGTCGTGTCTTTGAAGAGTAAACCTAACTCCTATCAAGATGGAGAGGAGAGATAAGAAATTATCAGTTTCACCATTTCAAGAATCAAATATATTAAGGATAAACTTGGTACTATAGGTGAAACAATATCTACCATTGTTTTAGTCACTATGTATAAAATTGTATGCTAGAAGAATACCATATTTTTATCACATGTCTTGCAGTGAGGGAGAAGGCTCCTACTTTTGAAGAATGGAAGGTATACTTATGCATGAGGAAGAAAGGTGAAAGAAACTTAATCAAAGGTCTCAAAGTTATGATCTAGCATTGATGGTGAAAGGGAAAGTGCTTTCCATAAGAAAGCAATGGGAAATAAATAAGGGAAGTAAGACAACATATAGAAAGACACCATATGCAAAGCCAAAATCAAGGTATGACACCTCCAAAGTTTAATGAAAATGTTAGAAGGAATGATGCATGTTCTTACTGTGGCAAGTTGGGAAACTACTCTAGAAATTTCATTAAAAGGAACTATGATGAATTGAAACATAGAAACATAAGGCATATTGGTGATTTTGTTGATGCATGAGAAACAATGAATGATGATTTCAAAAATATCGGATTATTTATTTCATATGTTGCCTTGTCCGTTGAAATAGATGACTCAATTGCTTGGTTTGTTGATTTTCATTATTTATTTCAAATGATGTCTTGTACACTGAAATAGATGAATCACATGCTTGGTTTGTTTATTTTGGGGCCTCCATACATATATCTTGTAATAAGGAGTGGTTTATGAAAATTCATAGTTGAAACAAATAACATTTTATTATCTTGGGGAAGATCACTCACATAAAATTAAAGGACATGGTGTTGTATATGTGACATTAACAAATGGTTGTGCTAAATAGATTCAAAATGTGATGTATGTTCCTTGCATAAAGAAAAACTTAATCTTAGTCTTCACCATAACAAATCAATATTTAAAGGTAGAATTTTTAAAGTCACATTGTGTTGTAAAATATATGTGGGATCATTATAATATTATTGCAATAGGATTCAGAGTCGAGGTTTATACAATATTGATGTGAAGAACAAAATTTATCAAGCACTAGCATCCACAACCATGACAACAAAAGTTTTATGGCACCAAATGAATGACCACCTTAACTAGATCATGATTTGTTACTGCTTAAAAAAAAGGGAATTATGCAAGGAATTTCATTGCTTAAGAATGAATATTCTACATGTGAAGGGTGTGCATTAGGGAAGATGCATAAAGAATACTTCCCTACTCATATAGATAAAAGAAAGATAGATATTCTTGAACTTGTGCATACAAATGGGTGTGGTCCTATGTAGACAATATCTCTTGGACAGGCATCCACTATTTCTTTATTTTTATTGATGATTCCACAAAATATATATGGGTTTATTTTCTGAGAGAAAAGTGATGTATTTGAATGCTAAGAGTTTAAAAATGGATTTGAAAACAAATGGGAAAAATACATCAAAAAATCCTTCCAATGCGGATCAAGGGGAAGTATACATCGGTGCGATCATCAAATTACTCCAAATCCCAGCTGAATTTTTGTAAATATAAGTCACCACATACGAAATAGAATGGAGTAGCTAAGAGAAAGAACATAATATTAGTGGAATGTGGAGAGAGCATGTTAAAAGGAAAAAATAATACAAATGGATTTTGGGATGAATTTATTTGTACTATTGTTTATTTAAAAAATAGAAGTCCGACTAAAAGTTTAGACCATAAAAATGAGTGATGTGTTTAAGAATATTTGGAAGGCAATGAAAACATCATGTTTCTAAAGAGGATATGAGAAAACTAGATGCAAAAGAAATCAAGTGCATTTTCATTGGTTATTATTTTGATCACAAAGAATATAAGATGTTCCGATCGTACACATAAAGTTTTTTCAAGTAGAGATGTGTTATTTCATTATCATGCACATGATGTATGGAACATTCCTTATGATCATGATGAAAATTTCAAAGAATAAAGAATATGATGAACATAAAAGAAAAGGGACAAAGAGAATTTCGACCATATGCACTACAAGCGGGGCAAAGTACACCAAGAGGAGAACATTACCACAAAGAAGAAGAGGTGAAATAATTGAAGCACAAAGGAGGTCATCACGCCAAACTCATCTATCAGAAAGGCATAAATACTATGCTTGGATGATTGAAGTAATGAATTTCATAAAACCTTTGAATTTTAAACAAGATTATGAGCATAAAGAATGGAGAGATGCAATGAAGGAAGAGTATGAGTCAATAATGAAAAATGATACTTGAGAATTAACAAAATTTCCTAAAAAATGTTCCTATAGGATCAGTAGCTATTCAAACCTAAATTTAATGTTGATGGAAGTATAAATAAATACAAAGTAGTAGGTTTGGTTGCAAAAGGATATTCACAAAAATAGGGAATAAATTATGAAGATACCTTTGCACCATAGCTAAGTTAAACACAATTAGATTAATGATTTCATTAGCTACAAAACATAGTTGGAAACTTCATCAGTGAGATGTTAAGTCTAATTTTTTAGATGGGAAACTAGAGAAAGAAGTATATCCTATTCAATGAGAAGGATTTGTAAAGAAAGGTCAAGAGAATCTTGTATGTCAATTAAAGAAATCTTTATATTGACTAAAACATGCACATAGATCTTTGTATGTGAAGATTGACTCTTTATTTCATAGGTTTTATGAAAGGTCACGAGTATTAAGAGCACATGTATATCAAGTCAGAAGGGGCATGCTGCTTTGATATCCTTGTATGTTGATGATCTCATTATAAAATACAATGCATCCCAAAAATTAAACAACAATTGTCATGGGTTTTTGAGATGAAATACCTTGGTGAGTTGCATTATTGCTTAGGTCTTGAAATATGGAGGGAAGTTGGTCAAACACTAATCACACACATAAAATATAAAGCAGTGTCTATTCCTTTAGAACAAAATGCAAAAATCTACAGTGATGATGGGACAAAAGACCTAGATAGTACACTTAGTTAGTGGAAAGTATAAACTATCCCACTACAACCAGACCTGATATAGCATATTCAATGAGCATGGTGAGTCCATTCATGACCAAGCCTTGTGAAAGCCATTTGTTAGCAACAAAAAGAGTTCATGGATAGATAAAAAGGACTACTAATTTTGTTTTAAATATACTAATGAGTTTGACATTAAGTTGACAAGTTATTTTGATTGGGCTAGAAATCTTGATGACAAAAAATCAACCATAGGATATACATTCAGCATTGGATAGGGGATGCCTTGTGTAACTGTGCTACTAGTGAGGCATTTTGGTTGAGGAAAATTATTAAAGATATGAGAGAAGAATAGAAAATGTCAACATTTATCAAATGTAATAATCAAATCTCCATCAAACTAGCCAACAATCATGTGTATCATTTCAGATGGAAGCACATCGACATCCAACATCATTTATAAGGACAAAGACACACTGAAAGGAGATTGATATAATTTATTATAATACAAATGAAAATATGGTCATTGAGCCTCTTGGAAAGGCAAAGTTTTAAATATTTAGGAATTAGTTAGGTTTTGTAGAGAATTAAGGAGGAATGTTGAAGAATAATGTCAAAATTAACATTTGTTTGTAGATGTTTACAGGATTCTCTATCTCTATAGATCTCAAGTGGTTTTCACTCAGTTGGATTGTTTCATATGCTATATATGTAATACTCGTTTCATGAATGAATATGGAGAGAGTCTCACAATTGGTCTCACTATTATATGTGTGAATCAATATTTTTGTGTTTAATGTTAATTCTATCGAGTTCATTGATAAAAGAGAGTTTAAAATTGTGAAAAATAGATTCAATATATTGTAAGTGTTTACTTGGGAGATACTAAGGTAAAAGGTTTATAGATATTGGGGGTATAAAAAATTAATGTCTCATAAAAATAAGGAACATCCCTTGTTGCAACTAATGTATTGTTCCTATCAGAAGATTTTCTTAGTAAAGGATTTAATGCGTCCCATTTCCTAAGCTAAAATAGGTTTGATCTAGATTCGAAAAGTTGTACATATGGTCCTGTTGGGCCCAATCGCTAACTTGGACTGAGACACTTTCATGCCAAAATCGGAGTGCACTACCTCCTCCTCTCCTCATATTGTAGAAGTTGGTGTTGCCTTGCTTTCTCTCAATCATATCATATTGCAGAAGTTGGTGTTGCCTTGCTTTCTCTCAATCATAGGAATTGATGAGCAATCCAGTTGACCATTATCCTCCAATTTTCAATGACCAGTACATGGCCACCCACCAACCCTGATTGGACTCCGTATGTTTGTTATCCTTTTTATATTATCCGCGATTCTTGCGATTCTTGTTTTTAAGGAATTTTACTCCTTCCTTTCTTCGGATGACAAGAACCCAAACACATTGTAATATTACTCTGATAGTAATTCAATTATGGATTTAGGTTATCAGACCGCCTAGCTGTAAATTCAACGGTTGACCTTATCGCTTCACCTTAGATAATCCAAACCTACAAATGAGTTAAGAATGGCCATAATATTATGAGTTAAGAATGGTCGTAATATTATTTTATCTTTTCTGATTGACCAGACGATTGACTTAGTTGGAGTTGTGAATACTGTAGTTGTGAATACTAAATCAAGGACTTGTCTAATTGTTTTAAGTCTTGTTTTTTTAAACATGAATTTGATGACATAACATAAATCTGTAAGTAATCACAATTTTGTATTGTTTAAATTTTAATTTTTAAATCCGAAAATAAATTTAGCTTGTTTAAAAGTTCTTATGACAATCACATTAAATAAAATTAACTACTCAAATTTAGAGAGACAATAAAATCAAATACAAAATATCATAAAAAAACAAAAATATAAAACAACAAAAACATAAAACAGCTAAACTACAATCTAAATCAAATAAAAAATGACAATAATGTATTTCCTCACCCATACTTTACTTGCATATGTTGTCAACTAAACAATAGTATCCATACTACCTGGCCTGAAATACCACCGCATACGTTTAGTTGTTGAACGTTCAATCAGTCACTTCAGTTTTCTGGTTGTGAAAGATGAATCAAATTAGGGTTGCATTTCTGGGCATTTGATATGGATCATTCAATAATAGCAATTTGGTACGAAGAATTGTTGAAATACAAGTTTGTGTTACTTAAATTCTAATTTTGGGCACCTAAGTCTTGAAATTAGTTTTAAAATGTTGAAATAGCAGTTTCACATTGAAGACAATTTTAATCTAATTAGACGAAACAATTTTAATCTGATTAGACAATTTTAGGCTATCTGATAACCCTGCATTTCCGTGCATATAGCTTGTAGTGAATCAGCTCACTACAAGAAGAACACATTCTTGTGGAGGTTTTTACAGAACCTCCCTGAAAATTTATTCTCTATGTTATTTATAGCAGAGGTTGTTAGAGGAGGAGGGTGACTAAAGGTTTTTGCGGAGGATTTTTTTTTCCAGTGCACCTTTATGGTACAAATGCTATTTTTCACACCTCAAAGAAATTGTACCATTACTTAAATGTTCAAACACATTGTCACTATTCACAGCGGAGATAAGCGACTACAAGTTTTTGCAGAGTTTTTTGCTCACTGCAGCATTGAGGTATATACACACTAGTCATATTATAAACAATACATAACTGGTGCATCGATGTTATAGTAGCATCGCCATGCCTTATAATAAAATTACATGCATCGAATAAATCCCACCAATGCAATTGAACAGTACACATGGGGACGTTCATGAAAAATACAACACTAACACATCCATGTTTCATAAGCACCACCATACTTTATAATAAAATTACATGCATCGAATAAATCACACTGGTATACTGAATAGTACCCCTAGTGCATATTATATCGAAAGGTGCATTGTGATAGGGTAAATAAAAAAAAAATACCAAACCAATTTTCATTGTTACAATGCATCTCATGCTTCCAAACTCTCAAGAAAGAACCGATGCTCACCTTTCTTCCTAAGAAACCATGTTTTCAGTGCTCTACACCGACTAGGATAGCTCCATTGGTGGATCCCACACATTTTCAAATTTTTTAAATTACCACCCATTTTCATTTCCTCTTAAAAGTGCAACCATGCCTTTTTGGGACATAAGTGACTAGGAAAAATATTTAATACCTTCCTATTTTAATTTTCATCCAATAAAAATTATAATTAAGATTGAAATTTCACATTTTCTTCAAATTTGTTTTCACACGGTGCTCCTGAACGGTTCATCTCACCTCGAAGCAGTGTGCACTATGTTAAATACACAATGCGCACTACTTCCGGTGTGTCCATATATGTTCACTCTAGTTCCATTCAATCTAGTGAACCAAGATAAATTACCAAAAAACAAAGTGGTGGGTGTTAGAATCATTTTTTTTATAGTTAGAGTCACAAGTTTGTCCAATTTTTTTAGAGCCATGACTTAGTTTTTTGAAAGAAAAAACAAAGTTTTCTTGGATAAGTCACAATTGGTGTGTCAAAGTTTATGAGGTCAGTGACAAAACTAAGGGATGGTTTGAAAAATCAAGGAATTTGGATAAAAGTTGGGAAAAGGGGTGTAAGGATTAGTCATGTTTGAATTGTATGGGTTTATCTTCTTAAATTTTGAGTCATGTCAAAACAGGGGAATTTAGGTACCAAAGTCGAGTCAAGTGGTTAATATAAAGGTCACGTCAAAATATATTATGAGCATCATTACCTAATCATGAAGTCAGAAAAGTGAACAATCATGGCACTCCTATCATTTGTAGTTTGCACACTTCAAAAGTGTACTCGTTGCATGGGTTTGCTGCAAAAATATTCAACCTACTTTCGAACTTCTCCTCACCATGGATTTACCATCCTCTTCCATGATTTCATTCCTTGTCCATTCAAGCATAAATATTGGTCACCCTTCATGCTTCTCCATCACTTTCATAATTTGTGCATTGTCCATAGTTTTTCAGCAATCTCTAGATCCCTTTGCTACATAAAAAATATTTGCTGTCAGTCCTTATGTAAGACTTATGCTATTTTGATTTTTCTTTGTCTCCTCCATTCATTTCATCCATTTCTTAAAATTCTTCTTGGAGCTCTTTGTAAACTAGATTTTTGGAACGAGTTGTTTCTTCTCAAAGTCATCCTTCCTTCTTCTGAACTACCTACTATTGCGCTGATATTTTTGTTGCGCGCCAAGTTTTCCCACTCTGCGAAATTTTTTCGTCACACTTTCCTGCCACGACGAGTTTTCCACTACGCCAAATTTTTCCATCACACTTTCTTGCCACTTCGATTTTTCCACTACACCAAAATTTTCCATCGCACTTTATTTCTGGGCTGAATTTCTCATTGCGTCGAATTTTCTGTTACTAATTTGTTTGTCGTACAAAAACTCCTGTTGCTACCTTTTGTTGTAGTTTCTACAAAGTTTATCATTCTTATTCATTGCGTAGAGAGGGTATTACAATTTATTGTTGCACTCTTGAAATTAATATATACCAATACCATGGAAACTTCCCAAAGAAAAACAAAGAATGTAAGAAGTGGTAGGGACGTGAGGTTCGAACCTTAGGATTTAAAGTTAATAAATGCAGACTCAACGAACAAACATATTTTTAACAACCCAAATGTATTTGTTTCTGTGAAAGGATTCAAGGATATAGTGCACAACTAGCTGAGAAGTTCACCCTCAATTTTACTGGTGTCAGTGCAACAATTGCAGGAATCACTTTCCAAGTGACAAAGGAAACTATGTCAGTTGTGATGGAGATCCCTCTACAGGGATAAAAATGGTTTAAAGGTATTCCTTTAGACATTTCATGTTATATGGATTTCATCAAGCCTGAATATCAAAATTGAAAAATTGGAGCTGACATTCCAAGAGAGTATATCCAGGAGCCTTTTGAGAAACTTTTGAAGATAATCAGGAAACACTTCACCTGTGAAGGAAGATTTGACAAGGTGCACCCATACCACATCAGGTTACTGATGCATTTCACATGGAAAAATATCTTAAACTTACATTTCATCTTGTGCTAAATCCTGGGAAAGATGGTAGACAATGTCCAGGCCAAATCTGATTAGCCAGAGAACAACTTATTCCATTTTTCATTAATTAATATGTTGGAGGTTGAAGAGTTGATAAATTTGAACAATGATTGGATTTTTTTTTTTTATTTTGGCTAAAATTCCCAGAGACAGTAAAGGAGACATTCCTCTATCTGCTGATAAATAAGCACTTCATAGTTCATGGAAGATACGGGGAGATGTTACTGAAAGAAGAAAAGGGAAATAAATGGAAGACTCATCATTCAGTCAGTCAATATCCCAGAAGAGAATCAAGACAAGATGTACTGATAAAACTGAGAATATTGAAGCTCCCAGTAAACCACACACTAGGTGCTTTTCTAGGAGACTTCCCATACCCACAGTTCATCTAAATCTTGTTGAATGTGAAAACCAGAGAATTGATGAGAAGCAGGAGGATTTAGGTGAGGAAAGTGAAAATACTCAGGAAGTGAAACAGAAACTAAAGCAAGATCAACACATCATATCCCAATTTTATCAAGAAAACAGAGAACTGAGAAGGCAACCGACATAAAAAATTATTGAAACACCATCACAGAGTCAAGTAGGTTAGTTATCTCCTACCTCACCAACAACAAGGGAAAATAATATAAATTGTCTTAAAAGAAGATCACAGAGGCCCAAGATGTAATCATTTATCTTAAGGAGGAAAAGAGGATGTTAGAGGAAATAATCATGCAACATTCCAAGGAATGCAAACTAGCTATTGATAATGCATGCAAATTTCTCTCCGGTGCTCAATTAAATTTGAAAAGATATGGGGATTTGTTGAGACAGATGAAGAATTTGAAAAGACAAATCTTGTCATTGAGAAGGACAAATAGGGCCTTATAACTGCAGGTGACTCTAAACAAAGAATCTACATACAAATTGGATGATCCCATTCTTTGTAGCCAACTGGATTCATGCGCACAACCTCTACATGAATATCTTCCGCGCAAAATCACTGCCCAGATTTCACAACTAGCAGTTGCGCAGTAGAATCTAGAATCTATTATGCAGTGGTGAAAGTGTTGTCCAAAAATACACATAATGTTTCATCACAACAATATGGTTGTGATTTGCCAAAATAATTTATGATTGTAGTTTGATCCACAACTCTAGGAGATAGTAGTTTGATTCCTAACATCTTAGTGTACCTTTACTTTCTATATATAGGGACTAATTTTATGTAAAAAAGGGGCACGCAGGAAAAGGTATAGATATTTTGATCCTCTGTGTAATTTCCTGAATCTAAAGAAATACAAATGCAAAAGTCTCGAGTTCCTTAAGAAAAAGATTCTAATGGTGATGCTCTGAAGTTTGTACCTCTCCTTGTATGTATTTCCTATGTATTCATATTCATTTTCACTTCTCTTATATTTAAATTGGTAAATTTTAAAGTCCAGAATTCATCTAAGTGGTGCTCTAGACTGAACCAATTTAATTTTTTTTATCTTCCCAGCTAAGATCAGAATTCATCCACTACGGTGCTCTAATTTTGTTGTATGTTTATTTTCTTCTTTCTCCCTACATAATCAAATTAATTATTGAATTTCATCATGTTGTTTATCCTTTGTTCCTCTGAGGATTTCTACCTACCAAACATTGTTTCATTGTTTTCAGGGGTTGACTCCATATCCATAGAAACACTATCTTTTATCATCAGACCTATTAAAAATCTACCTTGAAGTTTAAAGTCTAGCCACCAAGAAAAGAAACTTGTCTATCAGAGATCAAGTCTCAAAGAGATCCCTCTCTGGATTGGAAATGCTAGTTTCCAGTCTTAAAGTTGGTTTGTAGGTTACCTTTGTAGATTTCTTTTTCAGCCCAACAATTTACTCAGCATTAACAGTCCTCATCTAACATGTATGCATCTTTGTATTCATCATGGGTAAAAGGTTCCATGTGCATAGGAGTTTTGAAAGATATAATATTGGACGTGAGTGTCCTTGAAAAAATGTATATTAATTTATTATGTTTTCCCTTATTATATTTTATGACTAGATGAAACTACTACAAAATCCCCATCCACTTGTAGTGTATGGTTTTTTGAAGTTTACTCTGGGCCTACAAATAATATTCTGGATGGTGATGGGTATGGATAATGTTTTTTTGTCCCATTGTATGGTGCTTACACTTATTAATATCTTGAACCAAGGCATAGAGCTCCTTAGCATATGTATGGTAGTTCAGGATTCCTCCATGAAACATTTCATAATGATAGTGTAATGGCTTACCTCCTTGTATCAAGACCACTCCCATAGCATAACCACTTGCATCCATCTCCACTTTGAATGTATTTTGCAATTGAAGCAATGAAATAAATAGTTATGAATCATCGTCCATTTCATCTCATCAAAATATTTCCACTTATTCTTTCCCCACTAGAAAATCTTACCACTAGTTATTTTGGCATGGAGTGGTGCAACTACGATTAAAATGGATTCTACAAACTTTTGTAGGTACTACGTTGCCAAAAACATGTCATAAAATTAATGAAAATAGTAGGAAATAACCACTTGAGGATGGCCTCCATCTTCACAAGATCTATCTTGAGTTCCTCCCCACCAATCATTTACTACCCAAAATACACCAATCACTACTGAGAAAACTCACATTTCTTAAGGTTAGTCAGTAGATGATTCTTTTTTAAAGCCTCTAATACCTACATGAGACGTGAGATGTGTTTTTCCTAGGTAGATTTATAAATAAATATGTCATCCAAATACACTATTACAAATGAATATGAATAGGGATGCAATATATCATTCTTCAATCACATAAAGGTAGTTGGTGCATTACATAAACCAAAAGACATTACCATCCATTCATAAAAATCTTGCCTTGTCTTGAAGGTGATATGCTAGGTGTCTTATTCTTTAATGTTTACCTAGTGGTATCCTAATTCGGTACCCAACCTATTGAAGTACTTGGCATGGTACAATTGATATAAAAAATCATCTATCCTAGGAAGAGGATACTAATTCTTGAGGGCGGTATTGTTCAACTATATATCGTCGATAGAAATTTTACAAATTCTATCCTTTTGGGAACTATCATGAGAGGTGACCGACAAGGTGAGGTGCTTGGTCAAATTACTCCTTACTCTAGTAGTTTCTAAAATAACTTCTTCACTTCCTCTTCTTCCAGAGTAAACTATCTGTATAGCTCAATTTTTTGTAGTGGGGAGTTATGAAACAATTGTATCTCATGATTTACTTCCCTCTTAGGTGGTAACCATTTAGGCTCCTGTAACACTCCTATTTATTTTTACAACAACTCCTCCAGCTAACATTTCTATTCTTTATTATATCCCTCTATGGATGCCTTTACTCTTAGCAATTCTTCCCCTAGATGATTCTCTCTTAGGAAAAGAAATAAAAATTTTCTACTAGAACTAATCAACATTTATATTTTTTATCAATTACCGGAGAGATATTTCATTTACTTTTGTGTGCATGTATTATGAAATACTTCCCTTCCTTAATTAGGTGGTATTGTATTTATATCCTCATGAATATCACATCCCTTATATACAATAGTAGTTCCCAAACACTGCACCACACACATCAATGGAAACTACACCTAATTCCACCTCATAAACAAAATATATACTTATAATATATTTTATCTTGCACTATATAGTGACCTTGAGATATGCATCATTGTTGACCCATCCCAATGGATATGGGCTAGGATGACCATGCACTTCCAATCTAATCTTGCTAACCTAGATCTTAATA
This sequence comes from Picea sitchensis, assembly GCA_010110895.2. Lineage (NCBI taxonomy): Eukaryota > Viridiplantae > Streptophyta > Pinopsida > Pinales > Pinaceae > Picea > Picea sitchensis. Next base: position 3,448 of record SNQJ01S0020722.1, on the reverse strand, counting down.
TGGAATATGTTTCCCATATTCTTATCTTCCTTGTCATGAAGGATACTCACATTTAGCTCCTTTTTCATTAAAGTGTATACAATATTCTCATCCACATGCAACATTATCTCTACCAATTTTCCTAAATCCATTCCTAGTAGGTTATTCTTCTTTCTATCCTTCTTATGGTTATTTGAATTCAACTCTTCAGGTGGATTACAATACTTATCTTCATTAAGACCATCAATATTACAATGGTTTCATTAGTTGTTTGGATCCTTACACTAATGTGCAATATCTATCTCTTTCGTATCCTTCCTTTTCCACTTATTCTTCCCCTCCTTGGAAGCATCTTGGTGGTATCTATGTTTAGAATCCCTTGATTGTCCTTTGTTATGGCTTATGTTCTCTATATAATGTGATTGCACACAAGCCGCATAAATGGTCATAGGTTTGAAGAGCATCACTTGTTTCCATAGATGGTTGTGTATATCCCCCATATACTTCATGAGTATTTCTAGTTTCTTGGGAGATATACCTAGGATAATCACCATTTTTGGGAACTTGGTGTTTTCCTCTTGCACACTTTTCCTTTGCCTCTACCTGAAGTGATTGAAATGGATCCACTAGTCCTATACATACCCAGTAGGGTACACGTGTGACTTGATGTTTGTTTTAAACACCTCCCTATTCGTTACTAGTGGATCACCCACTAACTTCAGTGTCTCTGTGTGTCTTTCCCACCAAGTTAGTGCATGGACCTGTAGTTTCAATTGGAAAATTGAAATATTATACTCCTTATCTAAATTATGGACATTGAAGTACACTTAAAACTATTGCAACCAATGATTCAAATTAAAAACATCAATATCACCTTGATAGGGTTTGATGTGTTGGGGATTGGGTGTTACCTGATACAAAACAAATAAACAAAAATACAAATAACTGAAGAGGAAACATTTATTTGAAGATAAGAGATGGTGTCTAAAGACACTGTTATAGTACTTAAGGACAACACATTGTGATCATAAATCAACAATGCATATTGAACATGTTGTACAACAACAAGAATCACATGTTAATAATGACCCATCTGATTTTCTATTTAAATCTTCAAGATCTAACCAACTTCCTTGGAATACCAATTACCTTTTCCAAACCTAACCGCTGAGGATTAGAGTTGATTCTATCAAATATGCATTGTTTAGTCAACTCAACCAGGATTATTGCACTAACCATCCATGTGTTCAACTCATAGTCATTTTCTCAGTTGGTCTATCCATTGATCATATGTCTTCTACTATTGGTTGACTATTCGATCGACATGCTTATTGACTACTTGATTGACTAATGTAGATATCTCTTCAATCACCTAGCTAACTATTTCTAGATGTGGTATGATCGCCTGACTGACTGATTCTAGGAGAAGTGTGATGAACTATAAAAACTTGATGTTCCAACACCCCCCAATTAACACAAAACTCTGGAGATGTAGGAGGTGAAATTACATCGTTGGGACACCCCCCCATAATTTCATCTTCCTAAAGTCCAAACATCATATGGAGCTTCGTAAAGCTAGCTTCATATAATGCCTTAGTGAATATATCAGTTACATGATCATCTGTTTTTCAATAGAAAAGAAACACAATGTTCTCATGAACCAACTATATTAAATAGTGATCAAGGAGCTAAACATGATTCATCACACTATGGGAAATAGGGTTTTCATCAAATTGAATGTAACTTTGATTGTCACACTAGAGAGAGGTCAAGGCCTACACATGAAAGCCATGTTCACCCAAAAGATGGAAGATCCAGACTACCTCTATACCTACATGAACAACACCATGATATTTGGATTCTATAGTTGAAAACGAGACTACCCTCTCTTTCTTGTACAACCATACCAATGGTCTAGGGATGAAGTGAAAAAAATAACCAAAAGTGGACATTTGATCATCACTATCACCAACCTAGTCAGAGTCGGTGAAGCTGGCCATCGAACTTTAAATTAGACAATACTTGATACCAGAATGAGTGGTACCCTTGATATAGAAAAAATTAATTTGACTACTTTCAGGTGGCTTTCTCTAGGATATTGGATAAACTAGAAACCACACTAAAATGAATGGAAATTTCAAGTCGAATGTCAGTAAGATAAATGAGACTGTCAACCAGTTGTTGATAGAGTGTAGAATCAACATGGGGAGTTTGAAAAGTTGTGTTCATCTTTACTCCAGATACATATGGACCACCTTAAAACATGCAAAAATACTCATTAAATATTTATATTGAGAAATGAAAATACCATCATACAATGGCAATACTTGAAGACCCAAAACATAATGTAGAATGTCAAGATCTATCATTTCAAAGGAGTTCTTAGGCTTATTCTTGAATCTAAGAATAACATCAATGTTATTTCTAATTATAACTAGGTCATCAATAGATACAACAATAATCAAAGTATTTCCATGAGCATCAAGTACATGTAAGTTGCAACCATATTCAAAACATTTGAAGCCATTTCAAGGAAAGCAATTATTGATATTATCATACCAAAATTTGTTATCTTGCTTCAAACCATAGAGAGAATTATTGAGTCAAAAAACAAGGTTAGAATCTGTCACAAAATTGGGAGGCTATTCAATGAAAAATTCTTCATATATGTCTCCATGAAGAAAAGAAATCTCCACATACATCTATTGGATCTGCCATCCAAATCAAGTAGCAAGAGAAAGAATCAACCGAACATAGTTCATCTTTGCAACAAGGGAACATTTCTCAGTGTAGTCAATGCCTTCTTGTTGAGAAAATCCCTTCTTAACCATGTGAGCTTTGTGACACCCAAAAACACCTTTAGATGTAAATTTGGTCATGTAGACCCATCGACACTTAACAATTTGTTTTCCTTGTGATCAGGGAACTAATTCCAAAGTGTGATTCTTTAACAAATAATCCAATTATGTCTACATAGCATGCTTCCATTCATGTCATCCTTGGAAATTTGAGTAGGTGGTAGTATCATAAGTTTCAAGTACATGAGTCACATAAGAAATTTTGTCATGTTGCTTCTAAGTTTGAGTTTGTCGGCATGAAGAAACATCATCGACATCAATTCCAACAACTTCAAAGGTATTTATATCCCATTCGTGTAGACAAGAAAGAGGTGAACTATTTTTTACTACAAAAGGTTCAGAAGAAGTAGAACCAATTTCAGTCTAAGGAGCTGGAGGATAATTCAAAAAAAATATTGTCTAACAAGTCGACTCGAAGGTCAATGGTCCAGTTGAAATAGGAATATAATTTGAATGTCTAGTCAAAGAACTGAATGGAGGAAGAGGGGAAAGAGAGTCATAAACAAAATCAAAATGGTCATATTGTAACAAACCACATGAGGCATCCAACAACTTGATTCCATAAGACTTCTCATCAAACCATACATTTAATTTTATAATGATTTATCACA
>SNQJ01S0020721.1:110217-136064 GCA_010110895.2 Picea sitchensis | reverse complement strand
GCATAGTCAGTGCTGTTGATTGTAACTGTTGAGTCTAAGAGGGAGTGTTAAATATATTGTACCCTCAACAGTATAACCGTACACTGCCAGCTGTACTGGACAGTTGTACTTTCTATTTATGTCTTGCTTTGAAAATATATAAGCTCAGCTATTTCCTATTGTTTGGGATGCTTCAGTTCTGTTCTGTACTTCTTCATACATTTGAATATACTATTCTTTTCTCTCTGCATTTTTCTGTCCTTCACAATTTATCACCAAGGACGCCCCCATTCTTTTCTCCTTAGAGACAACTTGTTTCACTACTGTTTTCACTATCGAATGCACCCTCGGACACGATTTGGCATAAAACGTTGAGCTCAACTGCCCATTCACAACGTTTATATTAATGGAGCATAAAAGCACAGCCATTGAATGAATAAATTCCACACATGCAAACCTTCATATTGAAGACTCCCTTTCTTCTACAGCATGCATAAGTAAAACCATAATATTTGGTACAAATGCGCTAAAATGAGGTCCAATCATTTCAATCAACTTTTCCAGAGATCTTAGTGCTTTTTTTTGCAATGATTGGTCATCAACACGCAACATTTTCGTATCAATACAATTAAGAAGTCCAACAAAGTAATTCCTTAAAAATCCTGGAAGATCATTTGATCCAGTAACAAGACAAGCCGCCTCTTGAAACATATCTGGGACCTTCGATAGCCTTTCATCGGTATTATCACTGTGTGTATCCCCAAGGAAATGTACAAACTCCTCGAGTAAACTGGCAACATGGCAGTAAAAATCTCTCTAGTATCGGATCTCGTCTGAGCTTCATAGAATTGTATTACAACAACCAATTCCTTTGCATCTGAATGAAGAAACGCAAACGATAGAACCTTGTGACACCATTCCAGCAGCAAAACTGGCAAACTTGTATTTAACTGCGTTGCCAGTTCATGCAAAGTAGATAATGCATGGCAATTCTGCTGTTGTAAAACTACAAGCTTTGGCAGAACTACATGGACCATCCCCCGAACAAGGTCTACACTTGGTATACCCAAAATGGCCCCTACAAATTTACTTATCATGACTGGACATGTGACAAGCCTTGCTTTCGGGTATTCGAAAAGCTCATCTCTAATTCCACCGAACTTAAAAAGGATTGATCTGATTCTGCCTTTCGTTTCCAACAAAGTCTCAAATACATCTAGATCCCCAGTGGTTGCCAAAGCACGTTTCAATATTCCAAGCATATTTTCTTCTTTTGTTTTGTTTCATGTGTATCTTCAAACAAACTATCCATGACATTCTTCTGAATGAAGCAATGGATTTGCAAACAAAATGATCTCCTTGTAAACTCTCAAATCGAATTGAAGCACATGACTTGCTAGGTAAAGCTTGGCCAGTTATTTCGGATGGCATTACAGCATGTAATGTAGGGTTAATAGTATTGGTATCCTATGACGATGGGGTCTTCTCCTGAATGTGTACCAAAACTGCATATGTTCCCACTGATTTATGAATCAGTTCATGGTGTCCACCAAATTTGATGACTTGACTATTTTTTATCACTGCAATTTTATCAGCTCCCTGAATAGTGGAGAGGCGATGAGCCACAACGATATTTGTTCGTCCAATAGAAGCTTTACCTAGAGGATCCTGAACGATCTTCTCTGATTTTTCATCTAGAGCACAGGTGGCCTCTCATTATCCGCAGAAAAACCCTGAGTATCGATAGCTAGGTACTCCAAATTCACCTCTCTTAAAGGAGATATTCTGGATAATGAACTTGTATCCTTTTTTATGAGTGGGTGTAAGTCTCTTGAAATAGGTGAACTGAAGAACACATATGCCTTTTTGTATAACGGAGACCCTCCTGTCATGTCGGAAATGAACATCAGATTTTTGTTATTACACATGTTGAAGGAATTCACATATAAACACAGGTCAAGTATGAGCTGCTCCGAAACTCTTTTCTACTTCCTTCAGTGAAGGGGTCCTTCGGCAGCACAATCAATTTCGATCTCTGTTACAACATTGGCTCCAACTAGGGATGGCGCTTTCCTGAAAGTTCCAAGAACCGTAGACCGAGTGCCTTCATCCATTGGGCTATGGAGTCGCAATGCTTATAATAAAACCATACTGGATACTGAACTGAAAACATATTGAAAACTACCGCTGCAATCTAGTGCTTGAAGTCAAGCTTATTTATATACATCACCTACTCTAACTGCTGAAATATTTCCAGAATCAAATGATATGAAAATGCCAGTGAAGCCAATCCAATAATTGGCTTCTTCTTTGAAAATTTCTCACACTTTCTCCGAGTAGGCTGCAGTAGGAAATTGACAATCCCCACCTGGCCTGTTGGTGATCATGGATTTTCGAACCTTTCATCAATTCTTGTGACCAAATATTCGTGACATAGCACACTCCTCCATTAAATGAATCTAAAAGCTCAGCAAAAGGGTCTTGGAAAAACATATGGTCCTGAGGTTTTACAACATCCATGACTACTCTATGTTTTGGTTTATGATGCCCACGATCATTAAACATGGCCACCATTTCTTTTCCATGAAATAAAGAAGAGTCTAGAATCTGATCTTCTGGTAGGAACTCATCACAAATAGGTTCATTAACTTGCTGTAAAATTTCATGAAATACCTGACTGTCGCCATTTAAAAACAGATTTACATCTTCTGAAATGGAAAGAGTTTGACACTCATCTCCAAGACTGTGTGAAAGCAGTAAATCTGTGTGAGTAGGGAATGCAACATAGTTGTGCAAGGGAAGACCCTCCTCTTCCTTAGTTAAAGGGTAAAGTGGTCTCTGTATCTTCTGAATGAAGCAACCATCGTTCCTTTCTATCTCTTTTGTAGGTTGACCGTGATGTCGAATCTCTTCTTCTTGAGTAAGTTCACAAGATCCAACATCTTTATGAGCCAACTCCTCCTCATACTGATCGTTTTCCTCAACTTGAGAAATTTCTATTCTTTCTTCCTCCTCAAGAGGACATGTATCACAACAATCTTCAAAAAGGATTTCAGCAAAATATATCCTCCTACAATGTTGATGAAAAAGTGCGTGAAAGCATCTCAATGAAGGAATACTGGAATGGGGTAAATATTTATACCAGAGTCTAGCATCTCCTCCCAATGAAAACATAAACAATTTCATGAGGACATCTTTATGATCTATATTTAATTCCTCCATGAGCTTGTGGAATTCAGACAAATGTTGACCAGGATTGTCATCCTCATATTCTCCAAATTTAGGAAGGATATCTACCCAAATTTTCATGTATGGAACAGTGTTTGGAAAGCCATAAACATTTGTAAAGTCGAGAGGAGCAAACCTTGCATCAATTCGAGCAGCGAACGAGCTCGACATTTGAGACCAGTGGAGTCGCCAACAAAATCATGTAGAGTCTACGAACCAAGGAGTCGCCAAGTGAATGATCATAGCCCATTGAATGCCTATCCCTTGTTCACCATCAAGAGATAGATATGAACTTTGTCGTATCCCAGGGAAGATAACCTCGTCCTCCATCCCCGACAACGACGCCATAAAATGTTGTCGCAAGAGTTAACTCTAGGCTGTGAAAGAGCCAAGTCTTAGCACATTTTTAAAAGAAATAAATCTTGTTGATCGGTCAGTCATAGGAGGCTTCTAGAACCAGGTCCAAAATAGTCATTCCACACATTTATAGATCAGAAACAAAAGGCATGACCTCGTTTGTCTAATTCATTTTAAAATATCATGAGGATGGATAGAAGATAGGGATGAACAAAACTGAAATAAAAAGCCAAGCATCTGGTCTTTCTTTCAATAGAAGAAATAACAATGAAACTTCAAATATCTGAACGCAGGTCTTGTCTCACTCATAGCAAGACAGAGGAAAGGCTGCGAACAAATAAAACTTGTAAATGAGGCAAAAACGATTAAGGCGCGGGTCTTGTTCTACTCACGGCAAAACATAGGAGAAACTGCACAATAAAGGATGATTCAAAATAGCTACAACAGAGGTTGTACTGAATTGTAACCATTACAAGATGAAATAACGAACATAAGGCAAAAAAACAGTGATGAAAACTTCAGAAAAGATAATACTGGGAGAAAACGGAATCAGACAGTAACAAAGTATAGAATCTCTTGAACTCTGTTCTATATTTGATAAAAATAATACATTACAAACCCAGCCTATGAAAGGCTCCCAGGCTCCCCCTTCGTGTTAAACACGTCAGACTTTTTTAAAAGAAAAAATAAAAACTCTTTGTGTTCCAGGAATCTGAAACATTTTGTCTTCTGGACTCGGTGACTGCTAGGTGCATCTGCCAGATGTTCCGCAGGCTGCTTGAACCGTCGCTACAAATAAGAAAACAACCGGATGGAGCTCTTTAGGGAGATTTTCGGTTGTGGGTAATCAAAACGTGGCCTTGGCAGGTGCACTATGTCTATGTCTTATAGATTTCGAGTGTTCGACACCTTCAACAGAACTTGACCGAGAAGAAGAACTACGTGCAGGATCCTGCAACTGCACCTCCTTAAAACCAACTCCGTAGTTTTCAGAACGAATAAGAGTAGTATTGGTTGATGCTTCTGAACCACCGAATTGCTGGCCCTCATAAGCAAGTCTCTTTAAGAGGTCCATAATTGTTGGTAGAAACTTAGCTGACAATGACAATATTCCAGATAGAAATCCATGCTGGAACTCCCCAGCAATGTCTAATTGCACAAAAAGAGCATTTCCCAAGAGCTAAAGCACAAAAATCACACCGATATAGATTGGATTCCTCAAAAGTGTGATAAACTCATTGAAACCTAGAACGACCAAAGCAACAAGAACCCAAGGTGGCGGTAACCATGAAGAGTTTCGTCTATTTGCTTCCTGAGAAGCCAAAGCCTGACCTACAGTGTACTCTGTCTCTAACTTAAATTGTCTCCACAGAGACTCGCATTGAAACTGGTGTAATTAAAACATTTGAAGGTGAAACCCCTTCCCAAGTGTTTGAAACAAGTGAATTCACTGAAGAAGAGGAGCTTCCCTCCAGGAGAGAACCAGTTGTACCAATACTATCTGTTAATGCAGAGGATAGAGTGGCCTCAATTTTATCTAGTTTTTCATCCAAGCGTAACACATCCATAACAACAAGCATCTTCAAAGACGCAGAACGAGCATTCTCTGTAATAGCTCGAATATCTACTTTCCTGGTCCAGACCCTTGGCATCGATTCATTATCGTGACTGAAGACAATTGAAAACCTGTCCTTCATGCGAATAAACACTTACCCAGCTTCTTCCCTGGCCTTCTACAACACTTCTTCCATAATATTTAAGACTTTCAGCCATCTCATAGGTAGTGGCATTATCAATCTCAAATCCAGCGATTGCAGATTTAAAATTTAATACTGCTTTCTCAATCTCATTTTTCAGAAGTTTTTCTTATGCTTGGCCAAGTGTTTGGTAATGCAGACTCGAGAAGGGATGCCACCATTTCACCAAGTGCTTCATTAAGTTGTGTCTCAGATTTATTTTTAATCTCAGACAATAGAGTAGCGCACACAGATGCCGCATAAGCATCAATCTCTCGCTTAAGTTTCTCCCGAGATTTGGATAAGTTCCAATTTGCCTGTTCAACTTTGGCATCTGAACAACCCTGATCAAATTCTCCCATGCAACATTTTGTATAGTGCCTAACATCAAACGCCAACACTAATCAACATGCCTCATCAAATCCTTAGTGAACAAGGGTCATCTGAATTGTGCCTCGAGGAATATGGAATGCAACCATTACTTTCATGATCACGTCGTCAGCGTATGTGTCATTATCACCAGGAAAAGACGTAACGTAAGAATAATTCTTTGGCGAGGCTATGCATGAGATTGCTTCTTCTGAATTAGTATCAAAACGCTTCTGCCATCTTTCTGCCTGCCAGTCTGCGACGTTCTCGTCCTCTTTTCTCGCCGGGAAATACTTTCGAGGACTGTTGATGTGCGTTTTGGCCAGGCAATTCCTGTCCATCTGCCTCCACTGCCATGAGCAGAAATGTTCCCAAGAGGGTCCCCCGTTTCTTTGGAATGCTCCCGCCCTTCAGCTTAGTGTTTAAATAGTGTCTATTACGTCAAATCCTCTTGCAGAATTGGCGTTTGGGCTTGCAGTCTTTTATCCGGTAAACGTCACGTTGTCATCAAATAGAATAGAACCATCGCACCCATTGACAAAGAAATCGTGAAAGTGAAGGTGGACTAAGGACGCCCCCATTCTTTTCTCCTTAGCGACAACTTGTTTCACTACTGTTTTCACTATCGACTACACCCTCGGACACGATTTGGCATAAAACGTTGAGCTCAGTTGCCCATTCACAGCGGTTATATTAATGGAACATAAAAGCACAGCCATTGAATGAATAAATTCCACACATGCAAACCTTCATATTGAAGACTCACTTTCTTCTACATTATGCATAAGTAAAACCATAATCTTTGGTACAAATGCGCTAAAATGAGGTCCAATCATTTCAATCAACTTTTCCAGACATCTTAGTGCTTGTTTTTGCAATGATTGGTCATCAACATGCAACATTTTCGTATCAATACAATTAAGAAGTCCAACAAAGTAATTCCTTAAAAATCCTGGAAGATCATCTGATCCAGTAACAAGACGAGCCGCCTCTTGAATCATATCTGGGACCTTCGATAGCCTTTCATCAGTATTATCACTGTGTGTATCCCCAAGGAAATGTACAAACTCCTCGAGTAAACTGGCAACATGGCAGTAAAAATCTCTCTAGTATCGGATCCTGTCTGAGCTTCATAGAATTGTATTACAACAACCAATTCCTTTGCATATGAATGAAGAAACGCAAACGATAGAACCTTGTGACACCATTCCAGCAGCAAATCTGGAAAACTTGTATTTAACTGCGTTGCCAGTTCATGCAAAGTAGCTAATGCATGGCAATTCTACTGTTTTAAAACTACAAGCTTTGGCAGAACTAGAGGGACCATCTCCCGAACAAGGTCTACACTTGGTATACCCAAAATGGCCCCTGCAAATTTACTTATCATGACTGGACATGTGACAAGCCTTGCTTACGGGTATTCGAAAAGCTCATCTCTAATTCCACCGAACTTAAAAAGGATTGATCTGGTTCCGCCTTTCGTTTCCAACAAAGTCTCAAATACATCTAGATCCCCAGTGGCTTCCAAAGCACGTTTCAATATTCCAAGCATATTTTCTTCTTTTGTTTTGTTGCATGTGTATCTTCAAACAAACTATCCATGGCATTCTTCTGAATGAAGCAATGCATTTGCAAACAAAATGATCTCCTTGTAAACTCTCAAATCGAATTGAAGCACACGACTTGCTAGGTAAAGCTTGGCCAGTTATTTCGGATGGCATTACATCATGTAATGTAGGGTTAATAGTACTGGTATCCTGTGACGATGGGGTCTTCTCCTGAATGTGTACCAAAACTGCATATGTTCCCTCTGATTTATGAATCAGTTCATGGTGTCCACCAAATTTGATGACTTGACCATTTTTTATCACTGCAATTTTATCAGCTCCATGAATAGTGGAGAGACGATGAGCCAACACGATAGTTGTTCATCCAATAGAAGCTTTACCTAGAGCATCCTGAACGATCTTCTCTGATTTTGCGTCTAGAGCACTGGTGGCCTCTCATTATCCACAAAAAAATCCTGAGTATCGATAGCTAGGTACTCCAAATTCACCTCTCTTAAAGAAGATATTCTGGATAATAAACTTGTATCATTTTTTATGAGTGGGAGTAAGTCTCTTGAAATAGGTGAACTGAAGAACACATATGCCTTTTTGTATAACGGAGACCTTCCTGTCATGTCGGAAATGAACATCACATTTTTGTTATTACACCCGTTGAAGGAATTCACATACAAACACAGGTCAAGTATGAGCTGCTCCGGAACTATTTTCTACTTCCTTCAGTGAAGGGGTCCTTGGGTAGCACAGTCAATTTCGATCTCTGTTACAACATTGGCTCCAACTAGGGATGGTTCTTTCCTAAAAGTGCCAAGAACCGTAGACCGAGTGCCTTCATCCATTGGGCTATGGAGTCATAATGCTTATAAAAAAACCATACTGGATACTGAACTGAAAACATATTGAAAACTACCGCTACAATCTAGTGCTTGAAGTCAAGCTTGTTTATATACATCACCTACTCTAACTGCTGAAAGATTTCCAGAATCAAATGAAATGAAAATGCCAGTGAAGCCAATCCAATAATTGGCTTCTTCTTTGAAACTTTCTCACACTTTCTCCAAGTAGGCTGCAGCAGGAAATTGGCAATCCCCACCTGGCCTGTTGGTGATCATGGATTTTCGAACCTTTCATCAATTCTTGTGACCAAATATTCGTGACATAGCACACTCCTCCATTAAATGAATCTAAAATCTCAACAAAAGGGTCTTGGAAAAACATATGGTCCTGAGGTTTTACAACATCCATGACTACTCTATGTTATGGTTTATGATGCTCACGATCATTAAACATGGCCACCATTTCTTTTTCATGAAACAAAGCAGAGTCTAGAATCTGATCTTCTGGTAGGAAATAATCACAAATAGGTTCATTAACTTGATGTAAAATTTCATGAAATACCTGACTGTCGCCAATTAAAAACAAATTTACATCTTCTAAAATGGAAAGAGTTTGACACTCATCTCCAAGACTGTGTGAAAGCAGTAAATTTGTGTGAGTAGGGGCTGCAACATAGTTGTGCAAGGGCAGACCCTCCTCTTCCTTAGTTAAAGGGGAAAGTGGTCTCTGTATCTTCTGAATGAAGCAACCATTGTTCCTTTCTATCTCTTTTGCATGTTGACTGTGATGCCAAATCTTTTCTTCTTGAGTAAGTTCACAAGATCCATCATCTTTATGAGCCAACTCCTCCTCATACTGATCGTCTTCATCAACTTGAGAAATTTATATTCTTTCTTCCTCCTCAAGAGGACATGTATCACAACAATTTCCAAAAAGGATTTCAGCAGAATATATCCTCCTACAATGTTGATGAAAGAGTGCATGAAAGCATCTCAATGAAGGAATACTGGAATGGGGTAAAGATTTATACCAGAGTCTAGCATCTCCTCCCAATGAAAACATAAACAATTTCATGAGGATATCTTTATGATGTATATTTAATTCCTCCATGAGCTTGTGGAATTCAGACAAATGTTGACCAGGATTGTCATCCTCATATTCTCCAAATTTAGGAAGGATATCTACCCAAATTTTCATGTCTGGAGCAGTGTTTGGAAAGCCATAAAAATTTGTAAAGTCCAGAGGAGCAAACCTTGCAACAATTCGAACAACGAACGAGCTCGACATTTGAGACCAGTGGAGTCGCCAACAAAATCATGTAGAGTCTACGAACCAAGGAGTCGCCAAGTGAATGATCATAGCCAATTGAATGCCTATCCCTTGTTCACCATCAAGAGATAGATATGAACTTTGTCGTATCCCAGGGAAGATAACCTTGTCCTCCATCCCCGGCAATGGTGCCATAAAATGTTGTCGCAAGAGTTAACTCTAGGCTATGAAAGAGCCAAGTCTTAACAGATTTTTAAAAGAAATAAATCTTGTTGATCGGTCAATCATAGGAGGCTTCTAGAACCAGGTCCAAAATAGTCATTCCACTCATTTATACATCAGAAACGAAAGGCATGACCTCGTTTGTCTAATTCATTTTAAAATATCATGAGGATGGATAGCAGATAGGGATGAACAAAACTGAAAGAAAAATCCAAGCATCTGGTCTTTCTTTCAATAGAAGAAATAACAATGAAACTTGAAATATCTGAACGCAGGTCTTGTCTCACTCATAGCAAGACTAGAGGAAAGGCTGCTAACAAATAAAACTTGTAAATGAGGCAAAAATGATTAAGGCGCAGGTCTTGTTCTACTCACTGCAAAACATAGGAAAAACTGCACATTAAAGGATGATTTAAAATAGTTATAGCAGAGGTTGTACTGAATTGTAACCATTACAAGCTAAAATAACGAACATAAGGCAAAAAAAACAGTGATGAAAACTTCAGAAAAGATAATACTGGGAGAAAACGGAATCAGACAGTGACAAAGTATAGAATCTCTTGAACTCTGTTCTATATTTGATAAAAATAATACATTACAAACCCAGCCTGTGAAAGGCTCCCGGGCTCCCCCTTCGTGTTAAACACATCAAAATTTTTTAAAAGAAAAAATAAAAACTCTTTGTGTTCCAGGAATCTGAAACGTTTTGTCTTCTGGACTCGGTGACTGCCAGGTGCATCTGCCAGATGTTCCCCAGGCTGCTTGAACCGTCACTACAAATAAGAAAACAACCGGATGGAGCTCTTTAGGGAGAGTTTCTTGTGGGTAATCAAAACGTGGCCTTGGAAGGTGCGCTATGTCTATGTCTTATAGATTTCGAGTGTTCGACACCTTCAACAAAACTTGACCGAGAAGAAGAACTACGCGCAGGATCCTGCAACTGCACCTCCTTAAAACCAACTCCGTAGTTTTCAGAACGAATAAGAGTAGTATTGGTTGATGCTTCTGAACCACCGAATTTCTGGCCCTCATCAACAAGTCTCTTTAAGAGGGCCATAATTGTTGGTAGAAACTTAGCTGACAATGACAATATTCCAGATAGAAATCCATGCTAGAACTCCCCAACGATGTCTAATTGCACAAAAAGAGCTTTTCCCAAGAGGTAAAGCACACAAATCACACCGATATAGATTGGATTCCTCAAAAGTGTCATAAACTCATTGAAACCCAGAACGACCAAAGCAACAAGAACCCAAGGTGGTGGTAACCATGAAGAGTTTCGTCTATTTGCTTCCTGAGCAGCCAAAGCCTGACCTACAGTGTACTCTGTCTCTAACTTAAATTTCCTCCACAGAGACTAGCATTGAAACTGGTGTAATTAAAACATCTGAAGGTGAAACCCCTTCCCAAGTGTTTGAAACAAGTGGATTCACTGAAGAAGAGGAGCTTCCCTCCAGGAGAGAACCAGCTGTACCAATACTATCGGTTAATGCAGAGGACAGAGTGGCCTCAATGTTATCTGGTTTTTCATCCAAGCGTAACACATCCATAACAGCAAGCAGCTTCAAAGACGCAGAACGAGCATTCTTTGTAATAGCTCGAATATCTACTTTCCTGGTCCAGACCCTTGGCATCGATTCATTATCGTGACTGAAGACAATTGAAAACCTGTCCTTCATGTGAATAAGCACTTGCCCAGCTTCTTCCCTGGCCTTCTACAACACTTCTTCCATAATATTTAAGACTTTCAGCGATCTCATAGGTAGTGGCATCATCAATCTCAAATCCAGCGATTGCAGATTTAAAATTTAATACTGCTTTCTCAGTCTCATTTTTCAGAAGTTTTTCTTATGCTTTGCCAAGTGTCCGGTAATGCAGACTCGAGAAGGGATGCCACCGTTTCACCAAGTGCTTCAGTAAGTTGTGTCTCAGATTTATTTTTAATCTCAGACAATAGAGTAGCGCACACAGATGCCGCATAAGCATCAATCTCTCGCTTAAGTTTCTCCCGATATTTTCCTGTTCAACTTTGGCATCTGAACAACCCTGATCAAATTCTCCCATGCAACTTTCTGTATTGTTCCTAAAAGAAAACGCCAACCCTAATCAACGTGCCTCATCAAATCCTTAGCGAACAAGGGTCATCTGAAGTGTGCCTCGAGGAATATGGAATGCAGCCGTTACTTTCATGATCACGTCGTCAGCGTAGGTGTCATTATCACCAGGAACAGACGTAACGTAACAATCATTCTTTGGCGAGGCTATGCATGAGATTGTTTCTTCTGAATTAGTATCAAAACGCTTCTGCCATCTTTCTGCCTACCAGTCTGCAACGTTATCGTCCTCTTTTCTCGCTGGGCAATCCTTTCGAGGACCGTTGATGTGTGTTTTGGCCAGGCAATTCCTGTCCATCTGCCTCCACTGCCATGAGCAGAAATGCTCCCAAGGGGGTCCCCCGTTTCTTTGGAATGCTCGCGCCCTTCAGCTTAGTGTTTTAATAGTGTCTATTACGTCAAATCCTCTTGCAGAATTGGTGTTTGGGCTTGCAGTCTTTTCTCCGGTAAACGTCCCGTTGTCATCAAATAGAATAGAACCATCGCACCCATTCACAAAGAAATTGTGAAAGTGAAGGCGGACCAAGGACGCCCCCATTTTTTTCTCCTTAGCGACAGCTTGTTTCACTACTGTTTTCACTATCGACTACACCCTCGGAAACGATGAGCTCAGCTGCCCATTCACAGCGTTTATATTAATGGAGCATAAAAGCACAGCCATTGAATGAATAAATTCCACACATGCAAACCTTCAGATTGAAGACTCCCTTTCTTCTACAACATGCATAAGTAAAACCATAATATTTGGTACAAATGCGCTAAAATGAGGTCCAATCATTTCAATCAACTTTTCCAGACATCTTAGTGCTTGTTTTTGCAATGATTGGTCATCAACACGCAACATTTTCGTATCAATACAATTAAGAAGTCCAACAAAGTAATTCCTTAAAAATCCTGGAAGATCATCTGATCCAATAACAAGACGAGCCGCCTCTTGAATAATATCTGGGACCTTCGATAGCCTTTCATCAGTATTATCACTGTGTGTATCCCCAAGGAAATGTACAAACTCCTCGAGTAAACTGGCAACACGGCAGTAAAAATCTCTCTAGTATCGGATCACGTCTGAGCTTCATAGAATTGTATTACAGCAACCAATTCCTTTGCATCTGAATGAAGAAACGCAAACGATAGAACCTTGTGACACCATTCCAGCAGCAAAACTAGAAAACTTGTATTTAACTGCGTTGCCAGTTCATGCAAAGTAGCTAATGCATGGCAATACTGCTGTTGTAAAACTACAAGCTTTGGCAGAACTACAGGGACCATCTCCCGAACAAGGTCTACACTTGGTATACCCAAAATGGCCCCTGCAAATTTACTTATCATGACTGGACATGTGACAAGACTTGCTTTCGGGTATTCGAACAGCTCATCTCTAATTCCACCGAACTTAAAAAGGATTGATCTGATTCCGCCTTTCGTTTCCAACAAAGTCTCAGATACATCTAGATCCCCAGTGGCTGCCAAAGCACGTTTCAATATTCCAAGCATATTTTCTTCTTTTGTTTTGTTTCATGTGTATCTTCAAACAAACTATCCATGACATTCTTCTGAATGAAGCAATGGATTTGCAAACAAAATGATCTCCTTGTAAACTCTCAAATCGAATTGAAGCACATGACTTGCTAGGTAAAGCTTGGCTAGTTATTTCAGATGGAATTACAACCTGTAATGTAGGGTTAATAGTACTGGTATCCTGTGACGATGGGGTCTTCTCCTGAATGTGTACCAAAACTTCATATGTTCCCTCTGATTTATGAATCAGTTCATGGTGTCCACCAAATTTGATGACTTGACCATTTTTTATCACTGCAATTTTATCAGCTCCCTGAATAGTGGAGAGACGATAAGCCACAACGATAGTTGCTCGTCCAATAGAAGCTTTACCTAGAGCATCATGAACGATCTTCTCTGATTTTGCGTCTAGAGCACTGGTGGCCTCTCATTATCCGAAGAAAAACCCTGAGTATCGATAGCTAGGTACTCCAAATTCACCTCTCTTAAAGCAGATATTCTGGATAATAAACTTGTATCCTTTTTGATGAGTGGGAGTAAGTCTCTTGAAATAGGTGAACTGAAGAACACATATGCCTTTTTGTATAACGGAGACCCTCCTGTCATGTCAGAAATGAACATCAGATTTTTGTTATTACACCTGTTGAAGGAATTCACATACAAACACAGGTCAAGTATGAGCTGCTCCGGAACTCTTTTCTACTTCCTTCAGTGAAGGCGTCCTTGGGCAACACAGTCAATTTCGATCTCTGTTACAACATTGGCTCCAACTAGGGATGGTGCTTTCCTGAATGTGCCAAGAACCGTAGACCGAGTGGCTTCATCCATTGGGCTATGGAGTCGTAATGCTTATAACAAAACCATACTGGATACTGAACTGAAAACATATTGAAAACTACCGCTGCAATCTAGTGCTTGAAGCCAATCTTATTTATATACATCACCTACTCTAACTGCTGAAAGATTTCCAGAATCAAATGATATGAAAATGCCAGTGAAGCCAATCCAATAATTGGCTTCTTCTTTGAAACTTTCTCACACTTTCTCCGAGTAGGCTGCAATAGGAAATTGACAATCCCCACCTGGCCTGTTGGTGATCATGGATTTTCGAACCTTTCATCAATTCTTGTGACCAAATATTCGTGACATAGAAAACTCCTCCATTAAATGAATCTAAAAGCTCAGCAAAAGGGTATTGGAAAAACATATGGTCCTGAGGTTTTACAACATCCATGACTACTCTATGTTCTGGTTTATGATGTTCACGATCATTAAACATGGCAACAATTTCTTTTTCATGAAACAAAGCAGAGTCTAGAATCTGATCTTCTCGTAGGAAATCATCACAAATAGGTTCATTAACTTGCTGCAAAATTTCATGAAATACCTGACTGTCGCCATTTAAAAACAGATTTACATCTTCTGAAATGGAAAGATTTTGACACTCATCTCCGAGACTGTGTGAAAGAAGTAAATCTGTGTGAGTAGGGGCTACAACATAGTTGTGCAAGGGCAGACCCTCCTCTTCCTTAGTTAAAGTGGAAAGTGGTCTCTGTATCTTCTGAATGAAGCAACCATTGTTCCTTTCTATCTCTTTTGCAGGTTGATTGTGATGTTGAATCTCTTCTTCTTGAGTAAGTTCACAAGATCCAACATCTTTATGAGCCAACTCTTCCTCATACTGATCATCTTCATCAACTTGAGAAATTTCTATTATTTCGTCCTCCTCAAGAGGACATGTATCACAACAATCTTCAAAAAGGATTTCAGCAGAATATATCCTCCTACAATGTTGATGAAAACGTGCGTGAAAGCATCTCAATGAAGGAATACTGGAATGGGGTAAAGATTTATACCAGAGTCTAGCATCTCCTCCCAATGAAAACATAAACAATTTCATGAGGACATCTTCATGATGTATATTTAATTCCTCCATGAGCTTGTGGAATTCAAACAAATGTTGACCAGGATTGTCATCCTCATATTCTCCAAATTTAGGAAGGATATCTACCCAAATTTTCATGTCTGGAACAGTGTTTGGAAAGCCATAAACATTTGTAAAGTCCAGAGGAGCAAACCTTGCAGCAATTCGAGCAGCGAACGAACTTGACATTTGAAACCAGTGGAGTCGCCAACAAAATCATGTAGAGTCTACGAACCAAGGAGTCGCCAAGTGAACGATCACAGCCAATTGAATGCCTATCCCTTGTTCACCATCAAGAGATAGATATGAACTTTGTCGTATCCCAGGGAAGATAACCTCGTCCTCCATCCCCGACAATGGCGTCAGAAAATGTTGTCACAAGAGTTAACTCTAGGCTTTGAAAGAGCCAACTCTTAGCACATTTTTAAAAGAAATAAATATTGTTGATCGGTCAATCATAGGAGGCTTCTAGTACCAGGTCCAAAATAGTCATTCCATTAATTTATAGATCAGAAACAAAAGGCATGAACTCTTTTTAAAATATCATGAGGATGGATAGAAGATAGGGATGAACAAAACTGAAAGAAAAAGCCAAGCATCTGGTCTTTCTTTCAATAGAATAAATAACACTGAAACTTCAAATATCTGAACACAGGTCTTGTCTCACTCATAGCAAGACAGAGGAAAGGCTGCGAACAAATAAAACTTGTAAATGAGGCAAAAACGATTAAGGTGCAGGTCTTGTTCTACTCACGGCAAAACAGAGGAAAAACTGCACATTAAAGGATGCTTCAAAATAGCTACAATAGAGGTTGTACTGAATTGTAACCATTACAAGCTGAAATAACGAACATAAGGCAAAAAAACAATGATGAAAACTTCAGAAAAGATATTACTGGGAGAAAACGGAATCAGACAGTGACAAAGTATAGGATCTCTTGAACTCTGTTCTATATTTGATAAAAAGAATACATTAAAAACCCAGCCTGTGAAAGGCTCCCGGGCTCCCCCTTCGTGTTAAACACATCAGTCTTTTTTAAAAGAAAAAATAAAAACTCTTTATGTTCCAGGAATCTGAAACGTTTTGTCTTCTGGACTCGGTGACTGCCAGGTGCGTCTTCCAAATGTTCCGTAGGTTGCTTGAACAGTCGCTACAAATAAGAAAACAACTGGATGGAGCTCTTTAGGGAGAGTTTTGGTTGTGGGTAATCAAAACGTGGCCTTGGCAGGTGCACTATGTCTATGTCTTATAGATTTCGAGTGTTCGACACCTTCAATAGAACTTGACTGAGAAGAAGGACTACGCGCAGGATCCTGCAACTGCACCTCGTTAAAACCAACTCCGTAGTTTTCAGAACGAATAAGAGTAGTATTGCTTGATGCTTCTGAACCACCGAATTTCTGGCCCTCATCACTAAGTCTCTCTAAGAGGGCCATAATTGTTGGTAGAAACTTAGCTGACAATGACAATATTCCAGATAGAAATCCATGCTGGAACTCCCCAGCGATGTCTAATTCCACAAAAAGAGCTTTGCCCAAGAGGTAAAGCACAAAAATCACACCGATATAGATTGGATTCCTCAAAAGTGTCATAAATTCATTGAAACCCAGAACGACCAAAGCAACAAGAACCCAAGGTGGCGGTAACCATGAAGAGTTTCATCTATTTGCTTCTTGAGCAGCCAAAGCCTGACCTACAGTGTACTCTGTCTCTGACTTAAATTTCTTCCACTGAGACTTGCATTGAAACTGGTGTAATTAAAACATCTGAAGGTGAAACCCCTTCCCAAGTGTTTGAAACAAGTGGATTCACTGAAGAAGAGGAGCTTCCCTCCAGGACAGAACCAGCTGTACCAATACTATCTGTTAATGCAGACGACAGAGTGGCCTCAATGTTATCTGGTTTTTCATCCAAGCGTAACACATCGATAACAGCAAGAGGCTTCAAAGACGCAGAACGAGCATTCTTTGTAATAGCTCGAATATCTACTTTCCTGGTCCAGACCCTTGGCATCGATTCATTATCGTGACTGAAGACAATTGAAAACCTATCCTTCATGCGAATAAGCACTTGCCCAGCTTCTTCCCTGGCCTTCTACAACACTTCTTCCATAATATTTAAGACTTTCAGCCATCTCATAGGTAGTGGCATCATCAATCTCAAATCCAGCGATTGCAGATTTAAAATTTAATACTTCTTTCTCAGTCTCATTTTTCAGAAGTTTTTCTTATGCTTGGCCAAGTGTCCGGTAATGCAGACTCGAGAAGGGATGACACCGTTTCACCAAGTGCTTCAGTAAGTTGTGTCTCAGATTTATTTTTAATCTCTGACAATAGAGTAGCGCACATAGATGCCGCATAAGCATCAATCTCTCGCTTAAGTTTCTCCCGAGATTTGGATAAGTTCCAATTTGCCTGTTCAACTTTGGCATCTGAACAACCATGCAACTTTGGCATCTGAACAACCATGGGATCAAATTCTCCCATGCAACTTTTTGTATAGTGCCTAACAACAAACGCCAACCCTAATCAACGTGCGTCATCAAATCCTTAGTGAACAAGGGTCATCTGAAGTGTGCCTCGAGGAATATGGAATGTAGCCGTTACTTTCATGATCACGTCGTCAGCGTAGGTGTCATTATCACCAGGACCAGACGTAACGTAAGAATCATTCTTTGGCGAGGCTATGCATGAGATTGCTTCTTCTGAATTAGTATCAAAACGCTTCTGCCATATTTCTGCCTACCAGTCTGCGACGTTCTCGTCCTCTTTTCTCGTCTGGCAATCCTTTCGAGGACCGTTGATGTGCGTTTTGGCCAGGCAATTCCTATCCATCTGCCTCCACTGCCATGAGCAGAAATGCTCCCAAGAGGGTCCCCCGTTTCTTTGGAATGATCGCGCCCTTCAGCTTAGTGTTTTAATAGTGTCTATTACGTCAAATCTTCTTGCAGAATTGGCATTTGGGCTTGCAGTCTTTTCTCCGGTAAACATCGCGTTGTCATCAAATAGAATAGAACCATCGCACCCATTGACAAAGCAATCGTGAAAGTGAAGGCGGACCATGGACGCCCCCATTCTTTTCTCCTTAGAGACAGCTTGTTTCACTACTGTTTTCACTATCGACTGCACCCTCAAACACGATTTGGCATAAAACGTTGAGCTCAGCTGCCCATTCACAGCGTTTATATTAATGGAGCATAAAAGCATAGCCATTGAATGAATAAATTCCACACATGCAAACCTTCATATTAAAGACTCTCTTTCTTCTATAGCATGCATAAGTAAAACCATAATCTTTGGTACAAATGCGCTAAAATGAGGTCCAATCATTTCAATCAACTTTTCCAGACATCTCAGTGCTTGTTTTTGAAATGATTGGTCATCAACACGCAACATTTTCGTATCAATACAATTAAGAAGTCCAACAAAGTAATTCCTTAAAAATCCTGGAAGATCATCTGATCCAGTAACAAGACGAGCCGCCTCTTGAATCATATCTGGGACCTTCGATAGCCTTTCATCAGTATTATCACTGTGTGTATCCCCAAGGAAATGTACAAACTCCTCGAGTAAACTGGAAACACGGCAGTAAAAATCTCTCTAGTATCGGATCCCGTCTGAGCTTCATAGAATTGTATTACAACAACCAATTCCTTTGCATCTGAATGAAGAAACGCAAATGATAGAACCTTGTGACACCATTCCAGTAGCAAAACTGGCAAACTTGTATTTAACTGCGTTGCCAGTTCATGCAATGTAGCTAATGCATGGCAATTCTGCTGTTGTAAAACTACAAGCTTTACAACTTGTGACCATCTCCCGAACAAGGTCTACACTTGGTATACCCAAAATGGCCCCTGCAAATTTACTTAGCATGACTGGACGTGTGACAATCCTTGCTTTCGGGTATTCGAACAGCTCATCTCTAATTCCACCGAACTTAAAAAGGATTGATCTGATTCCGCCTTTCGTTTCCAACAAAGTCTCAAATACATCTAGATCCCCAGTGACTGCCCAAGCACGTTTCAACATTCCAAGCATATTTTCTTCTTTTGTTTTGTTGCATGTGTCATCATCTTCAAACAAACTATCCATGACATTCTTCTGAATGAAGCAATGGATTTGCAAACAAAATGATCTCCTTGTAAACTCTCAAATCAAATTGAAGCACATGACTTGCTAGGTAAAGCTTGGCCAGTTATTTTGGATGGCATTACAACATGTAATGTAGGGTTAATAGTACTGGTATCCTGTGACGATGGGGTCTTCTCCTGAATGTGTACCAAAACTCCATATGATCCCTCTGATTTCTGATTCAGTTCATGGTGTCCACCAAATTTGATGACTTGACCATTTTTTATCACTGCAATTTTATCAGCTCCCTGAATAGTGGAGAGACGATGAGCCACAACGATAGTTGTTCGTCCAATAGAAGATTTACCTAGAGCATCCTGAACGATCTTCTCTGATTTTGCGTCTAGAGCACTGGTGGCCTCTCATTATCCACAGAAAAACCCTGAGTATCGATAGCTAGGTACTCCAAATTCACCTCTCTTAAAGCAGATATTCTGGATAATAAACTTGTATCCTTTTTGATGAGTGGGAGTAAGTCTCTTGAAATAGGTGAACTGAAGAACACATATGCCTTTTTGTATAACGGAGACCCTCCTGTCATGTCAGAAATGAACATCAGATTTTTGTTATTACACCTGTTGAAGGAATTCACATACAAACACAGGTCAAGTATGAGCTGCTCTGAAACTCTTTTCTACTTCCTTCAGTGAAGGGGTCCTTGGGAAACACAGTCAATTTCGATCTCTGTTACAACACCCCCCTTAAACACAACTGAGGGATCAAAGTATCAACAATAAATCTTTGTCGAAACACCATTTGACAAAAAATAACAAATATGCAGTCTAAACCTCTAGGTGAATTTCATCTCTGGTTGAAGCTCAGTCGACCTATATCCTACTCAAACTCCAATCCACTACCATGTCAGTTATAGACATGGTCGAACACTGCACAACAATCAATAATGAAGAGGAACATTGCATGACTATAAAACAAAGGATACACAACCATTGCATGACTATAAAACAAAGGATACACAATGTAAAGATAAATTCCCTCATGTCTATTAAATGATTCCATGACCATTCATCATCCAACACTATAGTTTATCCTAGTAGTTGGTACTGGTCCACGGTTATGTCTTCTAAGACATCTTCCTCGCAAAATGGAACATTATTTCCATTTATACGATGGTGAGGATAACGATAAGGCATAGAAAGGTGTAAGTTGGCTAATCAAAAGAATATGATTCAGTTCTTTGTGTGTGTACTCTCGTATAGAAACCCCGAGTATTAGAAATATGTTTCGGGCTTCAAGTATATATTTTGAAAAACCAACTCATCATTCCGATCCGCAGAGGTTGCTCGCTTGGAACCATTCCGGAATCCATAATTGCAATAAATAAAACTTCCTTGGTCGCAACAAGGCTAGGTGTAGTCAAGGAGGAAATACATTATCATAGAGCTGTGACTCCACCCTGGTGACTCTATCTTCAAGTGTGTAAAAGAACATCAATACTCATCTTTCAAGTTCGGGCTTTTGGTGTATCCCATCTTGTTGAGCAGTTGAGATCTTATACTTGTAGTGTGTTTTTCAATGTTGGGAGAAACAACACAATCATTTGTCTTAATGCATAGATCAATAAAATCTTTCTTACAAAGATCATCATGGGGTGGATAAGTCATGGGTGAGCTTGGCATCTTGGAAAAATTAGGATTATCACAAACAAGAAGGCTACAATAAAAGGTAGCGAGGGTGGAAGAAAGAATAGGTGAGCTTGTCAACTCAAAAACATTCTTCTTCTCAAAATTCTTCTCAGCATTCTGCAGTCGGAAAACTTATTCTTCAAGGTTTTATTTTCACTGATTCAAGCCCTGAATGGTCTCATCCTTCTCATATAGTTGTAAAAATATGGCATCATAATCTTCTTCCATTTCTTGATGCTCATCAAATAGGTGGTTTTTATATAGCTCAACGAAAAAATCCTGTAAATGGGCAACTTTGTTTGTGACCTAGGTATTGGATTCTTCCAGTTCGCAAATGTTTTTCTTCAAAACAACATTCTCTATGTGAGAAAGAGTGTGCACTTCCTTCTCATATTATCGAAAATATATGTTTTAGTGCCAAAATCATCTACCAGATCCTTAAAAATAGTTTCCATTGTCTGTTCTAAGTAAAAAACTTTCTTAGATTTCTCATCAAACTCCTACAAAAGGTTATTTTGAAAAAGGGTAGTCTCATATTCTATCTTGGCATGGGTTGTCTCCAGTTCACTTCTCAAGCATTGATGCTCAATCTACAACTGTCAAACAACTTTATGCAAGTCAGTGACTTGTGTTCGAAGTCGATTATGATATTCTTCCAAGGCAATGGCCTTTTTCTCATGAATATTCTACGATTTTTTAAGCACCAAAACTCCATATTCATTAAGCATTGATCTAGAAGGATCTAGGGAAATCTCATATAGGTCCAGGATGATTCATAACGCTCATAGAGGTCCCAGGGGATCCATAAATTCTAAAATTTTGACCATCTCAAATTGTCTCGAAAATGACATCAATGTGTAGAACTCATTGTCAGCATTCCAATAACGCAAACGACGCGTCAAATAGAGTCCGTATGAAAAATTTACGAGTGATAAAAGTTTCGGTCAACCTAGATCAAAGGTCAAAGTACAAAGAAAATTAAAAGGTGACACGTGTCACCACTGCAAGGGTGACACATGGATCCTAATTGGCAGTTGACTAGGCAACGTACAATCCAACTACAAGTTAACAAGGGGTCCAATTGCATGATGACAAGTGACCAAAAATTGGTTCAATTATAGCTCAACATGTGGCATTGGAAGAGGTAATGAGAGGCCGCCACGTGGTGACCCATAATTGGCCAATATTGGCTAAGCAATAATAAAACTTTGGGAGTCGACGGGGGTTGAACTCGCGACCTCCCTAACCAAAGTTTTTAACATACCCGCCCCAACCAACATGCCACAACAAAGGACTTAACATTTATATGGCATATTATATATTTAACATTTTATAAAATTACATATCGACGACCAAAGGGTTGAGTTCCTAAGCCCTTGATCCTTGGTCGCTTATCTTTTTATACAACCATATAAGAAACATCAATCACAGAAGGGGATATCTCCATAATTCACACGTGAGTTACACTTATATATATGTGTGTGTGTGTGTGTGTGTGACTAAGGGGATATCTCCACAATTCATGCGTGAGTTACACTTATATATATATATATATATATATATTGTTTATAACATATAGTTATATGTGGTATAACAATATAACCATATAACATATGGTTTCCAAGATTCGTGCAGAGAAGTTATATAGTTGTAAATTATAACAAAAATCAATGGATTACACGACGGTCGGTGGGAATGGACCCAAAACCTACCATATATTGCCAATAGTTCTAACCAACTCGCCTATAGTTTGGGGTTGGTTACAAAACCAACCAAATTACAATTAAAGCATACCACTGATTTCATAATATGGTTAGAAGGGGTGCCCTATTTAATGGTGCACACCCCAAGGCACTAAAGACACTATTTTATGCAGATTTTTGCCTCATAATGCATACCAAGGGTACAAGGCACTTGAGGTAACATCGTAAAGCATGTCAAGAGGTACCTTGACGGAATTTCAAGTATTTTATATCAATTTTGCATAATGTTTCGCTAGGAATTCAATGGTGCACTATATTTCTACATTTGAGCAATACATTTTTGGAGTGTCTTCAAATTGTGTTTTTGTAAGACTATATTGTAATGTAATTTTTTAATTTTGAGATGATAGAGAACAATCATGTTATTTAAGAGATCTTTGAAGATGCAATGATGTATGTCAATTGCATGTGTATTTGAGTTCTTTTATTTTATGTTGTATTATCTCATTTACATTTTAAATTATTCATCATTCTATGGGTTTATGGACAAGTAAGGAATTCACATGATATTTTGCAAATAGTTAGGCGATCTTCATTTACCGAATCTGGTCAGATGTTTATGTGTAATTAAGAATTAATTGTCATCTAAGGATTTTCAAGCTGAATTAGTATCAAAGTTTGTTTATATATAAGGATCAAGTTGGTATAAGAACTTGTTTGGCATTTTCGGATTATGTGGTATCAGAGATGGTTTTGACATGTATTTTCAAGTGAATGCTTACAAGGTCCAAAATCAATCTTGGTGAAGGATCATTTGAAGAGTACATTCCTGAGATTGGTTTGAGGCGTGCATTTCAAAAGAAAAAAATGGATTCAACAAAAGACAAGGATTCTTCTAATCCAAATCCTTTTGGTACTGAAGAGGCATTATTTTCTGCGTTCATGGAAATGAAGGCCATGGTGGAAGAAATGTATGAGGATCGAAAGAAGGGCATGAAAAATAGTGGTAAAGGAGAAAGGAATCCACATAACTTTGATAAGTAGTCAAAGGGTAAAGAAAGGAAGAAACATACACGTTTTCATTGCGAGAAGAAAGGGCATGATGAAAATCATTATTGAAAGTTGCATATAGAATTGAAGCCAAAGTGGGCTCAACCTAGAAAGGGTAAAAATAAGACCACAACCATAGTTCAGGATCTTGGATTAGATTATGAGGATGAAGGAAAGGTTACAATTATGGGCATCAAAGGGAAATATCCCGTTGCAAGTTTCAATTTGTGTACTTCTTCTTCAAAGTCTAAAGTAACTCTTGATGGAAGGAAAATAAAATACATGTTTCATTTACAAGTTATCTCAAAACACACTAATATTGACACAATTGTTGATAGTGGATCACAAGTGAATCTTATCTTAGAGCAAGTTGTTCAAAAATTGGGATTGGAAACTAGGCCTCATCCGAGATCGTATCCTTTGGGTTGGATTTGTGATAATACTCAGTTACAGGTAACTAAGAAATGCAAGTTACAGTTTGAGATAACATCCAGTTTCATTGATGAGGTAGAGTTAAATGTTGTTCCACTTAACATTTGTGGGATGGTTTTGGGAAGTCCATACTTGTACGACATGAAGGCCATTTTCTACAGGGAACAAAATAAATATCATCTCTTCAAGGATGGGATTGAGCTCATTGTGAGAGCTCATCGGATGAAGAGGAATTTGATAGTTGTCACTACATAACACATGCTAGCTAATTCTAGTATCCAAGATCCAGATATACAACCTATGGTTTAAAGTAGAATAGGTCCTTTGGTTGATGTTGTTCTTATTAAAAAGGGAAAATGTGTTCATCGTTCATTCTCTTTCGCATTTGTATATTTAGTTTTGTTGTTCATTTTATTACTAATTAGTGGAATGTGGTTGACTACTACAACAATTGATGGTGGAGTTTGTGAATTCAGGGGAATGGTTAACTTGGTCAACAATGTTGTTTCAGTCTTCATTATATGGTTGTGATGAGTCAGTTTCTCATTATCCAAGCAGGATGGATGGATGATATTGTTCAAGTGAGGTGGCAGTGTCCTCACTTCATTTATGAATACTCCGCTCATTGTATATTATAAGAGTGAGAGGAACTCTGTATATTTCTATATTTCCACCTTGTATGGGTGAGAGGAATTTTGTAGAGAGAGTGTCTACATTTATATGATGTAAAGAGTGATAGGAACCTCGTTAAATATAGTCCTATATAGCCACCTTACACTTTGTTATAAAGTGAGAGGTATATTGTTAAGGAGATTTATATATGACCACCTATACATATTGTTTTTCAGTGCAGAGGAATCTCGTTAGGAAGATTTCTAAGATTTTAGACAACAGTATGGACAATGTTTTTGTCTTGTAATCAGCTAAAGGGCTACATATGGATCGAATTGTCCTAGACAACATTATTTATTCTGAAGAACCAAAAGATAAGGAACAGAAGGAAGCAGGTAGTTGGAGCATGTAGTTCAAGAGCGGAAAGAGCATCAAAGTAATGCGAACTTTTCTAGAGCTGGTAAAGGAGAAGTTATCCTCTTCATAAATAAGAGGAACATAAAGGTGCATGTGCATAAAACATAGTTTGTATGAAAAATTTACGAGTGGAAAAAGTTTCGGTCAAAGGTCAAAGTACAAAGAAAATAAAGAGGTGACATGTATCACCACTATAAGGGTGACATGTGGCACCTAATTGGCAGTTGACTGGGTAAGGTACAATCCAACTATAGGTTGACAAGGGGTCTAATCCAATGATGACAAGTGGCAGACAATTGGTTCAATTATTGTTCGACATGTGGCATTGGAAGAGCTAATGAGAAATCGCTACATGGAAACCCCTCATTGGCCAATATTGTCTAAGGTATATTAAAAGTTTGGGAGTCGACAGGGGTCGAACCCGTGACCTCCCTAACCAAAGGTTTTAACATACTTTCCACAACCAATGCACCACATCAAAGGACTTATCATTTATATGGCATATTATATATTTAACATTGTATAAAGTTACATATCGGTGGCCAAAGGGCTGAGGGACGTATCCTTCGACCCTTGGCCCTTGATCTTGTTATACAATCATATAAACAATACCGATCATGGAAGGGGCTATCTCCACAATTTGCGGGGGAGCTACACTTATATATATATATATATAGGCTATCTCCACAATTTGCGGGGGAGCTACACTTATATATATATATATATATATATATATAT